>BMAV01027160.1:54741-69096 GCA_019973955.1 Trichonephila inaurata madagascariensis | reverse complement strand
ACTAGGGTACCCTGGGTTCGTGAAGCCCATGTTTACCAAAGACAGTAAACCCCTTAGGAGGAGGAAAGGATCACTAGGACACCTCGGGAGCGTGAAACCCGTACTCACCTAAAGAAGGTGAGCCCCCTGAGGGGCATACCAGTTGCTATTGATGGTACTTGGCAAAAGCGTGGGCATACGTCTTTAATGGTGCTGTCATTGGAAGTTTCAGGAGCCATCAGTATGGAAGTTTCAGGAGCCATCGAAATCTTCCAACGCTCTCAAAGTTTGCATGGTCTGCGATATACCAAATTTTTGGGAGATGGTGACTCCAGAACGTATAAAGCAGTTAACGAGATGCAGCCGTATGGAGATACAGGTATTGAAAAACTGGAATGTGTTGGCCATGTCGAGAAACGGATGGGGACTCGACTACGAGCTTAAAACTTAAAATGAAAGGTAAGAAATTAAGCGACAAAAAAACATTGGGTGGTCGCAGTAGACTTACGGACGCTGAAATTGACAAGTTACAGCGTTATTATGGATTGGCTATCAGAAGCAATACTGATAGTATTAATTCAATGAAGCGAGCCATTTGGGCTACATATTTTCATAAAGCATCTACAGCTGCATATCCACAACATGGTCTGTGCCCAACAAACGAAGATACCTGGTGTGGATATAACCGAGCAATTACTACAGGTGAAGTATATAAACATAAAAACACCTTGCCATCAGAAGTGCTTGATTGCATCAAAGATGTGTACAGGGAATTAGCAACTCCTAACCTCCTTGCCAAATGCTTACATGGTAAGACACAAAACTGTAATGAGTTTTAACAGCATGATATCGTCACGGATACCGAAAAACGTTTTTGTGCAATTGGGCACATTAAAAACTGGAATACTAGAAGCTATTGCCTCCTATAATCAAGGTAACATCACTAAATGTCATGTTCTTGAAACATTAGGTTTATTTCCAGGTTTTTACACAGCTCGAGCAATGGAAGCAGCTGATCGGGAGACTACGAAAAGCCAATTATGACATTTTACAAAATTCTAAAGAAGCAAGAGTAAAAAGAAGGCACAAGAAATGTATATTAGAGGATACTTTAGCAGAAGAAAGAAAAAACCCAAGCTATGGAGCTGGTATGCACTAATTACAGGTAAGTTTTTTACTAAAATCCATTTTTCTCAAATCTTAACATTTTGACTATATAAGGAACATTTTTTCCTAAACTACTGCATTTAACAGCTTATAACTTTGCATAATTAATAATTACACTCTAATACATACTTAAGTCAAGGGACTTTTAAAACAAAATATTCCAACTTGATTTATAGTATTAAACATAATGAAATTTCACTGTTTTTGAAATAAAAAAACACATTTTTGTTCAAAAAATAATTTTTTAAAAAATAACTCGACATCCTATCCATAAAAGCTCCGATTTATAAGTATGTATTATTGTTCAAAGAATATTCAGTAAAAAAATTGGAAATATTTATTCAATAGAATGTTTATAAATGTTCCTTATAAAAATACCTGTTTTTAACATTACTGAGATACAGATCCTGTTTCGTGAACCTACCCCCTTAATATAGAAATAAAACGCCCATACTCAGCCAAAACTGGTAAAAATATAAAGGAATTATGTGTATCTGATAAAAAAATATGGTTTGATAGTTCAATTCATGATGATGGATCGCGATTCAACTTTCATCTGCACATAAGCATTATTACCAATTTCAAGGGCAACTGAACAACACGAATCGTAAGTGGTGTGATCTTTTCTTATGGTGCGGAGAAGATACACTTACAGTTTGCGGTGATCGGGACAAAAACATCTGGAATAATAATTTACTAAAGCTCAAGTAGTAAACAGTTTAATTATACTGGCATATTTTTCTCTTACAATACTTATTTTAAAACTAAAAAAGGGCAATGTATCGTTAAAGTTAACCCCCAATACTGCAAGAAAGGAGATGAAGACCCCTTCGGGGATCAGGTACTCCGACCCCACATTCAACACCAAAGCTCAAGTAATTTTATTTTAATTTAATTTTATCTGAAATTTTCGTTTAAAGAGTGAAGCGAAATATGCAGATGCGAGAGCTTCCATATACCTTAGATACTAACCAAAGAAAACGAAAAAGCACACACATTGAGAAAGAAATTAATAAAAAGCAACACTGATTTTCTCACAAAAACGTTGATAAAATCAAGAAGTGTATTTCAGTTCAAGTATCCAATAAACCTTGAATTATTATTGGAGATAAAAACACTATATCATAAAAGAAAAAGAAAAGTAATATTTGACTTATAAAGACAATGCTATTCTTATATTTCATTGTTTTTATCATCCTAATTCCAAGCACTACCCGAGACCTGAAATTAATTTCGTATTAGATGCCCGTTGAAAATTCTATCCTTGAACTGAAATTGCATATGGCGTAGTGATAATTGAAGTTGTTGGTCATTAAAACGTGCAGAAGTCATATCAATTTACGATTCTCCGAGACAGTGAAGAAAGACGAGTGATAAATCGGGACTTGAGATGTTGTAATTTGCATTTATTCACCGCCGCAAAAAGTGTAGAATTTTTACACTTTATTCCATTGTCTGTTACATTCATTACCACCTTTTTTTCCCGGTGTTCAATAGATGATGGGATTGGATTTTCTTCTACAAAATTTTTAATCAACTTTTAAAATTGACGTATTTTTAAAGTGTATAAAATAACAAAATGTTTCTCATTAATTAATTTCATTTATTAATTATAAATGATAAACTTGGTCATTAATGTATTCAAATTTTTAACGATATATTATATTAATAGAGCTAGTTTTGACAATAAAAGGGTATATGAGTCAAGAGAATTTGGGAGCCACTGGACTACAAGAATGAACCAATTGAATTCCATACAATATGAAAGCCGAGAAACTTTAGTAGCCAGGAGTATTACGATCTGGAATGTGCAACCAACAGTCCCGCAGAAACCTTTTTAAATCAGCCTTGTAACTTGTCAGGAGGAAAACGAATAGATTTCAGAGCAAATATTGTGGTTCCAAGAGGCTGGATCTTTTTTTTTTATCTTTTCAAACCCTGCTCAACACAGTTTCTAAAAATAAACTTATCAAAAAACAAAAACAAAAAAGGCGAAAACTAAATATCTAGCTTAACTTTAAAAATTATTTTCTTTCCAAATGCTAAAAAAGTTGCAGACAAGATAAAATGCCAGTGATCGTTATTTTGATGAGAATATTGAAAAGCCAGTAACCTATATATACTAATAGTTATATTCAAAAGCTAGAATATTTTTTTTTTCAAACAAATTTTCAAGAATACTTGTGACTCTTTCACATGGTATTTGCAGTAAAGCTGTTGAACAGAATTTTTCCTTCAGTAACTCTATATTTTATAATTTAAATTCAATATAAAATTTATTTAAACATCATTGCAAATAAATTAAATACAAATATATGGTTATTTGTGGTAAAGGGACTGTTGGTAGCAAGAGATAAAAGTAATGAACGTTATACCTTTTTTTAGTTTTAGTTGTGAAGTAGCACGTTTATCCGGAGGACAGAACGCGCGACCTTCGAGTCCGTAAGCACATAACACACCACTAGACCGAATTGAACACTTTAATCCTGAGGATGCTAATGGCTTACATAGATGATACAGCTACAAGTGAATCGGTGGTAAAGCATTCCCTCTAGAGAAAAGAAGATAGAAGATTTTCCGCCGCTTAGCGAACCGTCCGCTCCGGACGAAACAGCCCCATCTATGGAAACCGATCCCACGACTGATGACGAAAGTGAAGCCACGTGCACCAAGCTGGTAGATCTTCGAGACTTCCAACTGCTACACGAAGCAAGACTCCGACATCACCGGGAGATACAACAGATGATAATTACTGGAGAGATGAGAGGAAATAAGATGGCCTACGATAACCTGATCCAGGAGATCGAAAAGACGTCGACCAGCCTCGAGGATGTAGCGGGTGAGTTAGCTTTGATTGGTACTTGCCCTAAACCTAATTGCCAGTTTCACCCCAATGTAAACGAAGAATCAAAAACTAACCTAAAACCCACAAACCAGTTGGAAAACCAACTAGCTAAATTAAATGTTTCGAAAAATACCACCGATAAAATTAAAAAAAGTGACCGCTCTGACGGATTCACCACCCCCAGTAAAGCCGCTAAGAAGCAAAAAGTGCTTCAAAACTATTCAGTAGGTGCCAACGCACCCGTAAATACTTCAAATAAGTTCCAGCCTCTAGCCGGTACCGCGATGCTGACTCAGGACAACACAGCGATGCCAGTTGCCCCCCCCCAAGAATGCCCCCCATCCACCTTAAATACCAGAAAAACTACAACCTGATTATGCAGGAAATTAATAGACGATATCCCAAGTCTAATTCAAAACTGTCCGGGGAATACCTCAAAATTTTTGCGACTTCGGCAGAGGAGCATCGTGCCATCACCAATTTCCTTACGGAAAAAGGTGAACAGTACTTTGCCCTCGAGCCGCTTAATAAAAGACCTCAAAAGATAGTCATTAAAGGCCTCCCGGTATCCACGGATATCGACGATATCAAAGCCGACCTCGCGGTAAAAGGATTCAAAATTAACAAGGTGGCCCAGCTCACCAAGGCTAAATCTAAGCTTAAACTCCCCATCTTCATGGTGGAACTACAAAAATGTCCCGATTCCCCGGACATTTTTAAATTAGACAAATGCTGTTATTTATCAGTAAAAATTGACACCTTCAACAGGCGACCAGGTGCAACGCAGTGCTACAACTGCAACCTTTTCAACCACTCTTCCAAAAATTGTAGCATAAAAACCAGATGTTTAAAATGCGGTGAACCGCACGAAACCGGAGATTGCCCCATCACTAATAAAATCGAAAACCCCACCTGCATCAATTGCAATCAAAAAGGCCACATGGCCAACTCGCATCGCTGTGAGAAGTACCCCAAAACTAAAAAGGGAGCAGCCTCCCAAAATAGAAATAATGAAAAAAACCAAAATACTTTTGAACCCAGCACTGCTGCAGTGCAAAAAAATATATCTTTTGCAAATGTTGTTAAAGGAAACCAGCAGATGGCGCCACCTCTCGACCAGTCCGAGTCAGCCAATTCTAAGCACGAAGCAACCCCACTCCCTCCCAGGGAAAAAAGACCAACCAAAGCCGCGAATGATAGTGAGCCTTTCGGCTTCATGGATGCGATTTTGGAGCTGAAAAAGTTTTTTCAGGATTACCCCTCTTTTATAGAGTTGGGTAAACAGCTCCGAAACGCACAGGGAAATGAAAGGGTAGACGTGTTCTACCGCCACATCATGAGCATGAATTGATGGATTTAAGTTGCTTCGGCCTCAGAATAGCATCCTGGAATGCGAACGGAGTTAGATCACGCACCGTCGAGATGCGTGATTTCATAGATAAGCATCGCCCCGATATTTTTCTAATTCAAGAGACCCACCTCGGACCGGGTGACTCGCTACAGATTCACGACCTATCGAAATGATAGGCCACACGCACCCAATTGTAGTCCGAGAGGCGGCACTGCAATCTTACTCAAGTCTTCCCTCCCCCACCACCACACACCGACACCGCCGATGGGAACGCTGGAGGCGACTTCGGTCACCCTCACCCCACCCGGAGGCACTCCACTTTTAATATCTTCCATTTACATATCACCCAGCATTTCATACCAACACATCAACACCGATCTAGAAGCCCTTTTTAGCCTCGGCGGAGCTTCTATTTTATACGGAGATTTTAACGCCCATCACACCTTCTGGGGTTGTCGCCGTATCGACTACCGCGGAACCATAATCAAGAATTTACTTGATTCAACAGACACACAAATAATAGCCCCACAAACTCCCACTAGATTTGGCCATACCTCCGCATCAATCATAGACTTCGCTCTGACGAGAAATCTACATTGGCACTGTCAAGTAGAATCGATCGCGGAGCTTAGTTCAGATCACAACCCAATTCTAATAAGCTTTGACACAAACACCCGCTTCGCTTTCCCGAAGCGGCACACTTCAACGGACTGGGCGGCCTTTCGAGACCTCCTAAGTCCCGCCCACTTCTCTTTCCATCCAATCACCGCGCGCACGGGGGAAGACGTCGAAACACAAGTCGCCGACCTCACAAACAAAATTTTATTCACTCACGCACTCTCTTCTAAACCAGTTAAAGCCAGATACTCGTCCTACGTTAGCACCGAAATTCGGGAGCTAATAGTAGAACGAAATAGAGCGAGGAAAATCTGGCAGTTCACCAGAAACCCGAGCGACAAGAGAGTGCTAAACAACATACAAAACCGACTGCGCAGAAAAATCAAATCTTTCCAAAATAAGATCTGGGAAGATGACTTACGCTCTCTCGACCCCGACGACGGATCCCTCTGGGAGATGTCGAAGGAGTTGAGGAATAAGAAAACGCCAGTCTACGCCCTTAACGGCCCAGCCGGGATCGCTAACACAGACTCTGAAAAAGCCGAAGTTCTTGCATGTTCCCTGGAATCTCAATTCCAAAATAATGACATCTCTCATACTTCTGATTTTATAACTAATAGGATCGTCGAAAATTATTTTCTCAATGAAAATAATTTCGACGCCCCACCCCTACCTCCTCCCATGCCTTCGGAGATTATCGAATATATAAAGAAAACGAAAGTCAAACGAGCTCCGGGCAGGGAAGGAATAACTAACAAAATCTTACCCTTCCTGTAATTTTTCAAATTACTAACATCATCTCAAATATTTTCATCACAGGGCACTTTCCAGATTCCTGGAAATCTGCCTCTGTCATCCCAATTCTGAAGCCCAACAAGCCTCGCAACTCCGCCGACAGTTAAAGACCAATAAGTCTCCTACCAGTATTAAGCAAACTCGCAGAGAAAATAATTCTCTCGAGACTTAATACCCATCTTACTAACAATAATATTCTGATTTCTCAACAGCACGGTTTCCGGACTCAACTCTCGACTTCGCACCAGTTGCTAAGAGTAGTTGAGTACGTCAAAACGGGGCTTAAAGATAAAAAGTACACCGGGGCAATTTTTCTGGACATCCAGAAAGCCTTCGACCGTGTCTGGCATACGGGCTTGCTATACAAGCTCATTAAAATTAACACTCCCCCCCAACTAATTCTGATAATCAAATCTTTCCTAACAAACAGAAGCTTCGCAGTCAAGAGTCAACGACACACATTCATCGATAAGAAAGATTCGAGCGGGGGCACCGCAAGGAGCCCTCCTCTCCCCCACACTTTTCAACATCTACATTAATGACATTCCAAAAACTAGTCGCACGACTATTTGTCTCTACGCAGACGACACAGCGATCCTGGCCCAAAGCACAAACAAGATGTGCATCACTCACTTTCTACACAGGCACCTAGCGGAGCTAGAGGACTGGTATCGAAAATGGAAAATCGCCATTAACCCAACGAAAACCGAAGCAGTCTTCTTTTCCGCTAGGTCCGGGACTCACAAACCACCACCCGTACACGTACAGAATCACCCGGTTCCCTGGTCCAAAAACGTCAAATATCTTGGCGTCACCCCAGACGATAGCTTAAATTTCAGACCCCATATATTAAATCTTAAATCCAAGATCCGAGCTCTAGCTTGCATTTACTACCCTTATTGCACTCGGAAATCTCCGTTGACAATTAAAAACAGATTGCTTATCTATACCTCCTTACTCAGACCAGTAATTCTATACGCCTCCCCAATCTGGGGACATGCGGCTAGCACAAATATTAACCTCCTAGAGTCCGCTCAAAACCTGATTATAAGAAAACTAACCAACTCCCCATGGTTTGTAAGAAACGCGGATCTCAGATCTGCGCTTCAACTCAAAACCGTGCGGGAAACCATAAAGACTATCTCTATCTCCTTCTTTGAAAATTTAGAAAGAATCGATAATAAAACTTTAAAGAAAATAGAAATCTATACTCCCGATCCTAACTTTAAAAGACCCCGTAACATTTTACTTTAAAAATTCTCACTCTCAATCATCCTTATTTTTCTGAATAACTCGTTCCTCCAATCGGAGGCGATTTACTCGACCAATAGGGAGACTCGCTCTCCCACAAAATCTCTCTCTCTCAAATTTCTTACTCAATTTCCTAACTCCTGCCTAACCACACCCCCATGCTAGTAGCTGCCTCCTGATTGGACGGCGTATACTTCACCAAAGAAACGTAAATACGGTCGCTTCGGCGGCCGTCCCGTAGACGAGCGATGATCGGACCGGTTCGCCGGCCTTTCCCCGCCGTAATTCAATGTTCTCGCCGTCGCTTAACGGCAGGCACAGTATCTAATTTTTACACTGGCATATTTTTTCTATTACTTTTACTTATTTTAAAACTAAAAAAGGGCAATGTATTATTAAAGTTAACCCCCAATACTGCAAGAAAGGAGATGAAGACCCCTTCGGGGATCAGGTGTTCCGACCCCACATTCAACACCTCTAGAGAAAAAATTGATGCAAATTTGAACACGGAATTTGAGAAGGGATCTTCGATAGAGAACGCGGATCAAATTCTCACTCCCAAAGTAGACGAAGAAATGCTAGAAATACCTGCGTTTGACGGGAAAAAAGAGGTATGGCTAGCCAATATGACTTGTTCAGAATTTAGGTCAGAAGCATAATCATGTCAGGCCGTGGTAAAGTCTCGACGTAGCCTGCCTGATATTCTTTATTTTGACAGAGCAAGCGATAGATAGCGATTAGTTGAACTCTTTTTTGACAACATCTTCATTAATCTCTTAGCTCAGAAAACAGATTATTCTTTTCAAAACCTGACTACCCTAACCCGAATTAGGACTTCCCAACCCGAAACTTAATATGCAACTTACCGAAAACAAAAATCAGGACTCTTACACTGCTGCCTACAAGGAATTCCACAAGTCGTGGGATTTGAACATGAACAGGCTTGTCACCCAACTCAACTCCTGTAGAACATCAGATGAATGCTCCATCGTCATACGCAACACAGAAGAGCTTGATTCCTACTCTTACCGAGAGTTCCCACATTCAACATTCAAGAAGACGAAGTGGCTGCACTACGAAACCTGAGTGAAGCTCTCGACGAAGCCCGTTTCAAGTTCACCCACCAAAAGAAACAGGAAATAGCTGAGTAGAACAAGCTCCTGCAAGCCCAAATAGATGCCGGGAGGATTCCTAACAAGCCCCTGGAAGCTCCCTTTCAAGTAATTGTCAACAAAACAAGGCAGGGGAATTCCTCAGGAGATAACCATTCTCTTGCGGACTCCAGTGCAAAAAAACAGCGTACTGACACCGCCCTAACTCAGAACCGATAAAGCCAACGAAACCGGATTTTTGAAGTGATACTTCTTTTAGTGCGTTAAGGAAAAATGATGAGATGCGCGCGCACCGTCACAAAAAACCGACATGCTGAAGTCAACTTGTCAACATTTTAGTTTTTCAAAAAAGTTACCAGAGTAAAAGTAAGGACATCTACGTATGTTTGCGCGAGAACTGGCAACTGTACTCATATATATTCAAGTGTTCCTGAACCTACAACTCGTGTTATGTTTCAGTCCGAATAAAATATATATATATATATTTCAAATATCTGAATGATCACAAACTTTTAATTAAACTGCTAATTTGCCTCTTTCACGGGGCCACGGACCCGTGGCTGTTGTGTCATGAGTTCGAACCTAGTACTGTTTAACACAAACCGTAGAGAAGGGGCCGATGCTTGTTAAATATGTCGAGGCTCAAATGTTCTAACGTTCATGTGGAAGTTAGGAAAAGTGTGCCAACTCAGGTGTCATCCTTGTAACTTGAGTGCAGTTCAAAATTACGGGGTCTGTCGCCAATAGCCTTCATGCAGTTTCATAGTGCGGCATACATAAAACTCTCTTCCTCTCAACTCTTTAACATCTAAAGAAACTCGAATCCAAAATAATGAATGATCTACAATGACAAATAAAAAGCAAAAAGAAATCTTCATTTATGTCGTTATATAATATTATATATGCAATCTTATCCTCAGTTAAATGGGGTGAGTGAGTCAGTGTTTATTAACTTCCTACTTTAAAGCAACTAGAGGTGTTGCGCCCTCTATGCGAAGCTAGCTTTTGTAAACAAAGGACTCAGAGAGAAATGAACGGGCGAAAGAACGAAAACGACATGTACGAAGCGAGCAAGCAGAATGTGTTATGCAGCGGTTTTTGTAGAAAATAGTTTTTAGTTTTGAAATTTATATTGTAAATAACGTTAGAATTGCCTATACCAAAAGAAGCCTCTTTGATGTCAAGTTCATGAGAACTTCTCATTTAATTTAGTAACGATCACATGGATCAACTGTTCAGAACACCACAAAGTTATAAGTGCCGAAACTCGTATTTTTGAACAAAGGTCAATTAACGACTACAATACATGAGCTGGCAACCTCCTCTCCGACCTTCCACATCACGCCAGCAGGATAACTTTGTGATTCGACATATTAGAGCTTCACCCCTTTAATGACGGGTTTTCAGCGGCACTTGCGCTTGAAACTCATCAGACCCCGGCCACGAGTCCGTGGCTAAGACCTCCAGCCAAAGGGGCCATCCAGAATGAAAAGAAGAAACAAAGAACAATATTTCGGAATCAAGAACTGGCAGTAGTTTATAGGTGCGTCATATTTCATAAATGCGCCTATTTTGAACTTCGGTGTTTGTGTTCGTTGATCAGTGCTGTTGCAGTCAAGATATTCAGTATCGTCAAAATAAAATGGCAGAACGCAACGACAACCCAACTGAAGAGGAATTCTACTGGTTTTCTCCTATCAATGCGAAATAGGATTCAAAAGTATACATGGCTATCCTTCACTTCTATATCTTCCCAAATAACAGAATTTACGTGTGTAAAATGCGGAAGAGAATTTGCGTTTGGATTCAAGGTAAAGAAATCGGATTTCGACCACCTTTATCCTCATTGCTGCTAAGTCTGTGGAATGAGGTTTCGAGCTTCGTATCAACTGTTGTATCATTCCTATCGTCACTCGGTTGCCTGGCCTTTTAAGTGTCACCTCTGTCAAAAGGGTTTTTCTATAAGCTTTCTATTCAACATGGCATCTTTTTCCAAAAACTGTTCAAGGTAGTAAATGTTCCGAGAGTTTTCTTTTGATGTTTTCCCCCTGCTCGAGCTTTTGATGAGAATGACGAGTTTATCTGTGAAAAATGTTTCATTGGATCTAAGCTGTCCAGTACTTGCGAAATACTTTTAAATGCTACGTTATTTTTTCTGCAGGTAAATTGATTTAAATGTTCTTATCGTTAATCAAATACCTTTAACGATAATACTAATCAATACTTATATATATTAGAATGAAGAATATATTTTGGATAGAGAGAGAGAGAGTGAAAATATCGAACTTCGGGGTACGATCTTCAAGACTAGTTTGAACTTTTTTATGGCTATTCCTCATCTCTGATTTTCTCCTTCAAAGACATTGACGTGAGTTCTACTCTAGTGCCGCTGAAGAACAGAAGTTTAGGGGGATGGGAGAGTTGCACGTTAAATCTGTCGAAACACAACAGTCATAGTACTAATAAAATAGAACACTGTGTATTTCTTTCTTTTTACTCTTTAACAACTAAACCAATGCGAATCCAAAAAAAAAAAATGAATGATCCACAATGACCTATATCAAATGTAAAAAATCTTCATGCACGACGTTATATAATATTATATATGCCATCTAATCCTCAGTTAAACAGGGTGAGTGTTTATTAACTTCCTACTTGAAAGAGCAACTAAAGGGTTATAAGCGCCGAAACATGTATTTTTGAACCCCGGTCATTTAACGAGTAAAACAAATCAGCTGGCACTATCTTCTCCGCCCTTCCACATCACGCCAGCAGGATAACTGCGATACGACATATTAAAGAGCTTCGCGCTTTTAATGACGGGTTTTCAGCGGCACTTGCGCTTGAAACTCATCAGACACCGGCCACGAGACCGTGGCCAAAACCTCCAGCCAAAAGGGCCATCCAGAATGAAAAGAAGAAACAAAGAACAATATTTCGGAATCAAGAACTGGCAGTATTAGTTTATGTGTGCGTCATTTTTCATATATGTGCCTATTTTGAACTTCGGTGTTTGTGTTCGTTGATCAGTGCTGTTACAGTCAGATATTCAGTATCGTCAGAATAAAATGGCAGAACGCAACGACAACCGAACTGAAGAGGAAAAAATTCTATTAGTTTTCCTATCAATGCGAAATAGGATTCAAAAATACACGGTTATCCTTCACTTCTATATCTTCCCAAATAACAGAATTTACGTGTATAAAATGCGGAAGAGAGTTTGCGTTTGGATTCAAGGTAAAAAAATCGGATTTCGACCACCTTTGTCCTCATTGCTGCTAAGTATGTGGAATGAGGTTTCGAGCTTCGTATCAACTGTTGTATCATTCCAATCGTCACTCGGCTGCCTGGCCTTCTAAATGTCATCTTTGTCAAAAGGGTTTTTCTATAAGCTTTCTATTCAACATGCATCTTTTTTCCAAAAACTGTTCAATGTAGTAAATGTTCCGAGAGTTTTCTAGGGAAGTTTTTCCCTGCTCGAGCTTTTGATGAGAATGACGAGTTCACCTGTGAAAAGTGTTCCATTGGATCTGAGCTGTCCAGTACTTGCGAAATACTTTTAAATGCTATGTTATTTTTTCTATAGGTAAATTGATTTTAATGTTCTTATTGTTAATCAAATACTTTTAACGTTACAAAGCAAAACAACCGATACAAAGGAAACTCCTAAGACAGCCAAAAAACTCAAGGACACCTTGATGATGTTCAGAAAACGTGCCAACAGCTCTCTTCACTGCCATTAATTTTTCACAAAAACCGACGAAATTATTTCAGATCTAGATCTTGGTAGTCAGGTTATTTCCAAAAAAATCTAAAACCCCACTTCCTTTCTTTTTAGTAACTCTCGGAAAAGTAACTACTTTTCATAATAACTCTGTATTCAATCTGTGTGTTGTGGCTAATGCCACCTCTGACCTAGTCAGAACGAGGCGCACGAAATTCATCTTGGCAAGGGGCTAGAAGTACGCCTGTCGTTGGCCTAGGCATTGAGCACCATACAGGTGACAGTCAACTTAGCTCGGCGAAATTCCCCAAAAGGACGATAGATGGCGACTCTACCTATCTCCACCTCCACAATTTTGACATGGAACTGAATGGGAGGGAAATATTCTCCAGTCCCCTGCACTTGTGATTCAGCCCACAAAACTTTCGGACCCACTGATTTAACGAGCACGTACTCCGTGTGTACTCGGAGGGTATTTGGTGGCATCGGGACCAGGCCTTCCGGTATGGGGTCCTAGGCTACTCAAGGCCCCGTATTCAATCTTACGCACTTAGGCTATATGCAAATCAAAGTGGTGGAATATCTCATTCGAATTATGATTTAATGCTGAAATTGTAGCAACATTTTTCATATGGCCGCCAGTTGCCACTGAAACCAAGTTGCTTTAAGTGCGAAAAGGATTACCTCACTTGATATTGTCAGATCAAGGAAAAGGCAAAAGAGAAACCCTTCTGTATAAACAATGAATAATACGGTCATACTGCAAGCTACACTAAAGGCCCAAGTTCCCGAAACCCGAAAAAAGTACCCCTCTCGAAATCAATAAGAAAACTGTAATGGATAGATATAATACTAAGATAGCAACAATGTTGTCGAATGATTTTTCTTCACTAACATTGTTAGCGGTAACAGAGCCGATATAATAAGCCCTCTAATTCCATTGAAAATAAAAACAATACCGATGAGCAAAGTCAACCACTAGAGAGAATTCCTTCTTCCCATACACACAGATTTAGTCAAAAAAAAAAAAAAAAATGCCAAAACGTCTACAATTTTTCCTCGTTTTTAAATCAACCAAGTCTGAAAGGGTAAAAGCCTTACTACTTGTAAAATTCATTTTAGATTATCAATCTTTTTAAATTTAATTTCTCTCCCTTAATTTTTTACCGGTTACCTATTTAATGTTACTTCAATATTACTTTCTCGTCTTATGTCCTCCTATTATGTTAAAAATCTTATCAAAAGATCAGTCGAAGCCCTTGCAAAGGAAGACCTGCACAACCGTGTTTCCCACAAGAAGAGGAATACTATCCTGAATGTGCATCGTATCCTGAATATCTTGAATGTGGTCGCTGAATTTCTCCTAGCCACCGGACATGACCGCCTGCGGAACTATCAGTACAGAATCTAAGTTGCTCCTTCCCCGATATGCACTCTGTACAGCTTTGGACGGGCCATGGACTCCGCACAGCTTCTACATTGTCCTGCTCTGCACAAGATGTTTCTCACCGAG
>BMAV01027160.1:32364-54731 GCA_019973955.1 Trichonephila inaurata madagascariensis | reverse complement strand
CACAGCTTCTACATTGTCCTGCTCTGCACAAGATGTTTCTCACCGAGCGATACTGGGAGTCACACAGGACAGGTGACAGAACGATTTAGCTTGGTTTCACTCCAGTTTTGAGGAAGAACACCCTGGCGGCAGTCAGGGGCCTATTTCCTTTCCACCAATCTCACAAGAGGACTTGCGGTTCGACGGCTATTTTAAATAGCCCCATACCGCGAGACCACTACACGTTTACAGTCATCCATGTCTTCTCCGGGATTCGAACCCACGCCCAATGGCACAGCAGCCAGCATCGCTAGCCACTATACCCGATGGGCGACACAAACTGTCTAGTTACGGCCTTAATCAACAAATAGTTATGGAATTTTATAAAAGGGAATAAAAAAGCAACTTAGCTTCGAGCAGATATATGTTGTGCCCCCTGTAGTCAGTCGGTTCTCTCGGTGCGTGGGACCTTGAGAACCGACTCATTCCTTCGTAAGGTGACTACTAAGAGTAATGAGGAAATTGAGTGTGTCGGATTGCATCCGCTACAACTCAAGCCCTCACGGCATGTTGGAAGTGCCGCCAATTACAGCGAACGCTACTACAGGCACGCAATGATGTAGTGCATCTGTGCCAGCGTCTCCCCCGATGTGAAGATTTCACAAACAATGAACTTGCAAATATTAAGGTAAGAGTTTAAAATATTTGATTTTAAAGTTTTGATGATAATAATTGCAGCCACTTGGGTACCTTTATATTGATACGAGATAATGGAAGATCAATTGGATAGATTAAAAAGTAAGCGAACTGCTCTAAGAGTAATTACTACTAGGCCCATTAATAAAGTTGGAGAGAGATAACATAGTAACGAATGACAGGAATGAATTATGTGAATTGTATGAATTATTGTTAGAATAGAAAAGTAATTTAAGAGAAATTGATGACTCGATTCATCCAGTAATAGAATTAAGTCTTTAGAAACGGATATAATTCAGATGAATATCAGGAAAAATGTTCTCGAGTTGTGAAAAAAATAGAAAGTGTGTTAGGAAAAGGAGAAAGATTTGAATCTTTAAATACAATTACTAATGAGCAGAATTAACTTGCGAAGTGCTCAAAAGGCTCAGTAAAACTTCCCAATCTAGTATTAGAAAAATATTTAGGTGACCCAACAAAATTTACTGAATTTTTGAATAGTTATGAAAAAACGATAGATAAAAATGAAAAAGTCTTAGTAAAATAGAAAAATTTGCGTACTTAAAAACACTGATGAATTCTTCTGTTTGACAGCAATTGTCGATGGAGGGAGGTGTAAGAGAAATTTCAGACAAGATCATATTGCTTCCTGTGGAGTTGCTGTAATGTATGGCATAGCAACGAAAAAAATTATATTTATTGGAATTTGAAGTAACATTTGTCTGATTTATCAAGCTACTGAAAAAGGCCGAATTCCTGGCAAGAACCATATCTGCTACAAAAATTGGAATGGCTCCTCCACTACAGTGCAGTTTTTGGAAACTGTTTATCACATTCGTTAAACTCCAATTGTAGCTGATGGGGATTCAAATAACTTAACTTCAAATCATGAAAAAAATTAAGTTTTGGTTGTCGGGTTTTAAAAATCGAGTGCGCCAATGCAACGTGATACTAAGAGGTTAAAAGAAAAAAAGCATTGAAGCCCGCCAAATTTTAAGAAAATAATATTCATTGAATAAATTATTGTAACTAATGTAATTTCCTTATTAGATTGCAATTTATATATAAGAAATCTTACAAAAAATCTCAACTTCCAAAGAAAAAATAAAAGCAATGTTCATATATTATATGCTTCATTATTAATTGCCAGCCTATTTTCCATGCTTTATAATATTTCAAATATTCTCTAAAGCAAGTGTGTCAAATCTTAAAAAAAACTTAACTTAAACCAAACAAACAAGGTTTAACTTTAGGTGGGCGGCAAAAAAAAAAAAAAAAAAAAATCAATATTCACAGAAACCTAAGTTTATTTCGAATTATATATAACAGACTTTAATAAACATAAATAAATGAACAATACAAATTTTATGTTTACATTCTGTCACTTGACATCACTTCTCTGCTACTATTTTTCCTATTTCGGGGGAAATTTTGATATTTTATTACATATTATTGTGTGCTTATACACTGGCCGAGCCACAAAAATAAACGTTGTGGGCCGCATGGTCCCGCGAGTTTGACACCCCTGCTCTGAAGCTACAAAAGTAATTTTAATTTCAAAGTCATTAGACGAGTCAACTTTTTTGCAAATTCATACAAAATGATGTGGGAACTGAAACACAATGGGTACTTCGGGAAAAAGGACGTGAGGCGTCGGAAAATGTCACAATGTACTTAAGTGATGTGACTTAGATTCTGAATAGCACAGAGGAAGATGATACTCTAAAAAAATGAGGTTGCAATGGTGCTAAAATATCTGATGGCATTCCACCGAAAAATCGGGATATCTGCATTTATCCCAAACAACGCCAACTGTGCAGGATTAGTACTCTCAATTCTAACTGCGATCCAATAACTTATGTTTTATTTTTTCCATGTGGTGAAAAAGGCTTTCACGTTAACCAATGTTATATTGAGTAATAGTTTTATGTACACTGTTTATCAGTTAGGAGAGAAATACGGAGGAACTGTATGTATATGGTTTCTCTTATGTTAAAATTGATGGTAATCGATTGAATTTCATTCGGCGCAATCAAAGAACATCGCGAGTAGAACCATATTTAAAACTTGCTGACCCCGTGAATGCTCTAGCTATCGAAGCTGGCAAGAGAGATTTCGTGACAATCATTCTGCCATCAAGTTTCATTGGAAGTCTTAGAGCAAAGCAAAAACAAAAAAAAAAAAAAAAAAACTTTCGAGATACCATGTCGGCTGTTAGATTTTGGTAAGCCCTTTTTACTTTCACTTACAACCCTAAGTGGAAAGACATCAAAGACGACCTTTTCCTAAACAAAAGCCTTATGATCGTCTTAGTTCCTAGAGTTTTTGACATCAAAAAAGCACCGTTACAAAATTTGAAAAAAAATATGATATTTTTGTTCGCAGAGTGGCAGACATTCATGTCATAAAGTTTCAGACGAGAGGAGTACCACACATGCATCTATTGCTGATATTAGCAGAAGATAAAATAAGGGACCCGGAGAGCATCGATCGGAAAGTCGCAGCAGAACTGCCGAACAAAACACTGAATCTTAGAATGTATGAAATTGTCAAATTTACTATGACGGTTGATGGTATTTGCACAAAGGGATATCCCAAACATTTTAGCGAATCAGCTGCGAAAATAGATGGTTATTCTATGTATAGGCGTCATGACAATGCAAAGCATATTATGATAAATAGCAATGTTGTAGATAATAGGTGGATAAATTGCCATATAATCCATACCTCACCAATACAATGCCTATATTAAAGTGGAGATCTGCAATTCAATCTAGTTCCTCAAATTAATTTTCAAGTATGTTAACAAGGGTCATGAATGACAAAGGTTGTCTTCGAGGATAATGGTCAGGAATTAATTACATGGGATGAGATAAAAACCTTTTTAAATGCAAAATATGTATCTGCAGGCAAACGCTTTTTATTCAATGCCATATTTCATTCAGTTGGTATTGGGGGAAATTGTTATTCCCGTAGCATGGACTGAAATTTCAGCTATAATTTTGGAAGGTGGCAGAACAGCGTATTCATGATTCAAGTTACCGATCCCCATTCTGGACCGCATAACACCGAAAAGGTAAATTTTCTGAAGGTGGCAACGATCGTTTTCTGGCATGAGTGTACCAAGAACTCCTTACCATGCTTTGAGTGCAACTAACAGGCTGCTCAAAGATCTGATGGGCTTAAACGTACCGTTTAGAGGCAAGGTTATGGTCTTGGAAATGACTGGAGACAGGTTTTATCTGTTGCAGTACATGCGAATAGAACAGCAATTGTTGAGACGCTTGAAGAATTCACGTCTTTGGAGCCCATTGAAACAATTTTCACTCATAAAGAATATGAGAACATATCCCAATGAACAGTATTTTGCTAGTTGGCTTCTACATCTTGGCAAGGGAACTTCGAAGAATGACTGCCAATAAGGAGCAGATATTGTGGAAATTACTGAAGAATGTGTCATGAAGCAGTCCATTGTTGAGGAAATCTTTGGATGATCTGTTTTTGATACGGAAATCCTGTCGGGAAAGGCTATTTTGTGACCCAAAAATGAAAATTAATTGAAAATACAATAACAAGTTTTAGCAAAATTTCCTGGCCAGAACATTACATAATTCTGTGCCGAAAGCATTTACTTCTGAAGATCAAGAACATAACAGTTTTCAACTCGGTTTCATCAATTGAATAATCCCTTCCGGAATGTCACCGCACGCATATAACCTGAAAGTAAGAAGCGTCATTACGTTGCTAAGGTATTTAAATCCATCTGCAGGACTGTGTAAGGGAATACTTTTGATTATTCGAAAACCGATGAACAATGTTAGTTATTTGTAAACGTATAGCACACACATGTTCAGCAACCTATTTATTTACATTTCCATTCTGTTCCAACATCTCACAAACCCTGTATTCCACTCGGAAAAGCAAGCTTGTTTGATAGGCGCTTACTTTGAATTTTTGTCACACCTCGTAGCATTATATGTGGTGTATGTTAGTATTATAATTACATAATACAGGTAAATACTAAATTTAAGGTTTTTTTTTTGTAAGATCCAACAAATATGACTGTTGCTTCCCTATCTTGAGGACAAACATATGCAATAACTTCAAATTATCGTATGCGGACACTGTACATGACGCATCATCGCAAAGCAGAAAAAACCCACTGATAAAACGTTCTCAATTGCCTCCTTATAATATACTTGATTCAAAGTATTTCAAATCAGAAGATGACAGGTTCCAGTCCTTTCGTCCCCTCAGGGGACTCACCTACTTCAGGTGGGTACGGGTGTCACAATCCCGAGGTACCCTAGTACTCTTTTCCTTTTTCCTAGGGGTTTACTTCCTAGGGGTTAAGGGACTTTTGCTTCCCTATCTTGAGGACAAACATATGCAATAACTTCAAATTATCGTATGCGGACACTGTACATGACGCATCATCGCAAAGCAGAAAAAACCCACTGATAAAACGTTCTCAATTGCCTCCTTATAATATACTTGATTCAAAGTATTTCAAATCAGAAGATGACAGGTTCCAGTCCTTTCGTCCCCTCAGGGGACTCACCTACTTCAGGTGGGTACGGGTGTCACAATCCCGAGGTACCCTAGTGATCTTTTCCTTTTTCCTAGGGGTTTACTATCTTTGGTAACATGGGTGTCACGACCCCAGGGTACCCCAGTGATCCTTCTTTATTTTCGACCCCCCCATCTTGTCATCAAATTTCTTCTCTTCTTTTCCCGTCCAGACCACAGATCTATGAATGTTTGGCGCAGTATAGCCATAACTGGCTCTTTCGCCATTGAACACCAAACTCACTCACTAGAGTCCTTTTGCAGACGCCAAAATAATGAATACAAGTCGGTACCTTGTAGTTTCATCGAAAATCTTCAAATGTCAATTAACACAATCGCTTTCAGTAAAATTGATATATCCATCAACAAAAAAAAAAAAAAAAATTACGAAATAAAGTTTTAATAAATTAAAAACATTTTTTATAGGTAATATACTACATTTAGGGGTTTTTTCCCCCCCAAGATCCAACAAACATGACTGTTGCTTCCCTTATCTTGAGAACAAACATATGCAGTAACTTCAAATTATCGTATGCGGGCACTGTAAATAACGCATCATCGCAAAGCAGAAAAAACCCACTGATAAAACATTCTCAATTGCCTCCTTATAATATACTTGATTCAAAGTATTTCAAATCAGAAGACGGCAGGTTCGAGTCCTTTCGCAGACGTCAAAATAATGAATACAAGTCGGTACCTTGTAGTTTCATCGAAAATTTTCAAATGTCAATTAACACATTCACTTTCAGTAAAATTAATATATCCATCGACAGAAGACGCGCGAATTACGAAATAAAGTTTTAATAATTAAAAACATTTTATATATTTCAGTAGTAAAACCAGAAAAACCTTGATTTTCATGTTTAGTGTTTTCTAGCATTTCTAACTTGTTTCAGTCAATTTCTTCCTTTTTCCTTAAGGAGGTAGGTTCAGAATTTTGACCCAAACACTCATTTTTCACTTTTCCCATTTTTATAAAATATGAACTTTTACGCTTCTAATGATGCAAAAATTATCATTCTACGTGCAATGGAAGTATTTTTAATAATTTTTTGAAAATGTTTTACCATCTGTCAGAGTCCACCTGCCACGTCCACTCATGTAAACAAACTTTATTTTCTACATTGTAAGCCCCCAATTTCACTATATTTTTTTTTTCATTATTATTTAAAATACTTTGAACGGCAACGTCTAGTAGAAGAAATGAAGTGAAGCAAATGCTTGTTTACTATTTGAAACGTGCTGTTTGCATTGAACTTTGAAAGTATTTAAGTAGTTTTTCTGCTAGCTATATTTACTAATATTTTAAAATTTGTAATACATTTCCTGGTAATTTTTGCTTTTTAAACATTTTTTTCACACAATGCCACGTTTTAAAAATGGAATTTTTAAGAAAAAAAGTTTATTTTCACTCACAGTAGAAGGTAAGTGAATAAATTCATTAACAATTAGAATGTTTCTGCTTCAGCCAAGAGGCTAAAATCCTGTACAGATTACAGCAATTTTCTTGAAGAAAATGGAAATATAAATGAAATTACAAATACTTTATAGTCTGAAGCTATAAAAATATCTGTTGTATGCAAAGAATGCAAAAATAATAGCATTTCAATTATTTTTTTAAAGAAAAGTTCAAGGCTTGGCCACAGAATTTGTGAAACTTGTGGATTCAGCCAACCATTTCTAAATACTGATATATATGGTTTCATGTAATGGAAAAGAGTAAATATTATGAAAATACCAGGCATACATATGTAATGAGATGTATTGGTAAAAGGTAAGTCTTCCGCTAAATTTTTGTGTGGAGTTATGAATTTACCAACTCCATCGCAAAGATTTAATAAAAAAGAATCAGGGTTAGATACAGCTGTAAAGACTATGGCTACGGTGAGTATGCAAATTGCAGCTAAAGAAGTCAAAGATGTCAATGGACATTCTGACATACCAGTTGCTATTGATGGTACTTGGTAAAAGCGTGGGCATACGTCTTTGAATGGTGCTGTCATTGGAAGTTTTAGCAGCCATCAGTATGGAAGTTTCAGGAGCCATCGAAATCTTCCAACGCTCTGAAAGTTTGCATGGTTTGCGATATACCAAATTTTGGGGAGATGATTACTCCAGAGCATATAAAGCATTTAACGAGATGCAGCCGTATGGAGATACAGGTATTGAAAAACTGGAATGTTGGCAATGTCGAGAAACGGATGGGGGGACTCTACTACGAGCTTTAAAACTAAAAATGAAAGGCAAGAAATTAAGTGACAAAAAGCACTGGATGATCACGGTAGACTTACAGACGCTGAAATTGATAAACTACAGCGTTATTATGGATTGGCTATCAGAAACAATACCGATAATATTAATTCAATGAAGCGAGCCATTTGGGCCACATATTTTCAAAAAGCATCTACAGATGCATATCCACAACATGGTCTGTGCCCAACAAACGAAGATATCAGGTGTGAATATAACCGAGCAATTACAACAGGCGAAGTATATAAACACCAGAACACCCTTTGCCATCAGAAGTGTACAATTGTATCAAAAATGTGTACTGGGTATTTGTATCAAATACCCTGCTCAAATTGTATCAAATACCCTGCTCAAATTGTATCAAAAATGTGTCAACTCTTAACCTCCTAGCAAAATGCTTACATGGTAGGACACAAAATTGTAACGAAAGTGTAAATTGCATAGTATGGTCACGGAAACATTTTTGTGTAATTAAACACATTAAAAACTGAAATACTGGAAGCTATTGCCTCCTACAATCAAGATAATATCACTAAATGTCATGTTCTTGCAACATTAGGTATATTTCCAGGTTTTTACACAGCTCGAGCAATGGAAACAGCTGATCGGGAGAGTACGAAAGGCAAATTATGACATTTTACAAACTTCTAAAGAAGCTAGGGTGGAAAAAAAGGCATAAGAAATGTATATTAGAGGATACCTTAGCAGAAGAAAGAAAAAACCCAAGCTCTGGAGCTGGTATGCATTAATTACAAGTAAGTATTTTACTAAAATCCATTTTTTTTTTCAAAGCTAACTTTTTTACTATATAAGGAACATTTTTTCCTAAGTTACTGCATTTAACAGCTTATAATTTTGCATAGTTAATAATTACACTCTAATACATACTTTTATCAAGGGATTTTTTTAAAAAAATATTCTGACTTAATTTATAGTATTAAACATAATGAAATTTCACTGTTTTTGAAAAAATGTGCAAATATTTTTTTTAAAAAAAATAACTAAACATCCTATCTTTAAAAGATCTGGTTAAAGTATGTATTATGGTTCAAACAATATTCAGTAAGAAAATTGGAAATTTTTATTCAATAAAATGTTTATAAATGTTCCTTAAAAATACCTATTTTTAACATTACTGAGATACAGATCCTGTTTCGTGAACCTGCCCCCTTAAGCTGTAAAGGCCCTGCAATACTTAAATAACATTCATTTGCATTCTAATTATTATGTGTGTATTTTACTTCAAGCGACCTTTCTGACGAACATATTCTAATAGGAATTTTTTTAGACACCTTTCCGAGTCTATATACCACTGCTAGCTTTCTGATTAGGTTGAGTAAAACGATATCTGCTTTCAAAAATTTATAATTAAGCGAACATAGATGTGAAGTTCAGTGAAAAATTTTTAATGTTTGAAGCCAGTGATAGACGATTTTTTAAATCGTAAAACAGAACTAAGTTAATGAAACTTGTGACAACATATTTAACGTTTTTTGCTCTCTCATTTCTGAATTTCTTGTCTCTCGAATGATTTCTCGGATTTCTCGAATTTCTACATTGATGGTTATCGTATGTATAGGCGTCGTGACAATACAAATCATATGTAAAATGGCAATGCTGTAGATAAGTGGATTGTGCTATATAACCCATACCTCACCTAGAAATACAATGCCCATATTAATGTGGAAATCTGCAGTTCAATCAAGCCAATCAAGTACATATTCAAGTATGTTTACAAGGGTCATGACTGTGCGAGCGTTCTCTTCCAGGACAATGGTTAGAAGTTATTACACGGGATAAGATATAAATCTTTTTAAATGCAAGATATGTATCTGCTCCTTAAGCTACTTCTAGAAAAAAAAAGGAACAAAAATCATGGGCAAACGTTTATCTGCGCATTTGCCAAACATGCAGCCGGTGTATTTCTTTGTTGATGCAGAGTGTCAAGCAGTGGAAAAAGCTACTCAAAGGCATAACATGCTGACAGCTTGGTTTGAATTAAACAGAACAGATCCTGATGCCAATAAATACTTATATGGTGACATTCTGCTGCATTTCGTTTGGAAGAACAATGAATAAAAGAGAAAAGTGCACGATTGGGTAACGTAATTATATCAAGATTATATTCTGTAAGTCCGAAAGACATTGAACGATTTCACCTACATTACGGATTTCTCTGTTTCATGTTCCGGGAACTAAGTCTTTCAAAGAGTTACTAACGTAGGGTGATATATTGTGATGAATTCTATTCTAAAGAGGCGTGTCGTGCTTAGAAATTGTTGCAGTGATCCATCCACTGCAAGTGGCCTGCCTTTTTTCTCTGCGTCTGTAGCTGCTGACCCGACATTGTGCTCTGCTTGACGAGTGAAGTCTCCTCGTCAAGTTTCTGTTCATCTGACGACGCTATGCCTCATCGACTGACTGCTATTTGTTTCTTTCCTTGCTACTGTGGAGACACCTGCTGCAAGCGTTTTTTTTTAATCCAGTCAGTACCGCCACGGCTTTTGGGTCCTGTTCCACCAACTTTTTTTCGTCTTGTTCATATTGATATCTTATCCTTAGATTGTTGCCTCCTCCTCGTCGTTCATCTTGTGCTGCCTCTCTAGATCCTGGCCTGCCTCTTTTCATGGAGTTAAAACGCCCTTTTTTTCCTGCCGAGAAGCATCATCTCTCGTCTTTTGAACTTTCTAGCATCGAACTCTTTCTTTACGAACTTTTGCTGCATTCGCACAGGAACTCTTATATTTTTTATTTGGAACAAATTGTTTGTACACGCACCCTTCTTAATTGTTGTATTTCTGTTTGTGTATTCTCTTCCCAGCTTTGTCTTTCCGGATGAACGTGACTTCGGGCTACAGATTTTGTTGACAGGTACGGACTTAAGTCTCCACCTAATTCTTGGTCCCCTGACGGGACGCAGCACCAGGGTGCAGATGGCACACATCCAGTGTCCTCAATAGAGGATTCATGCTGAGGTCACATCTGCCGCTAACCTCTTGTGCTGGCATGTGCCCCGTAGGTGCTGCAAGTAGGATAGGGTTTACCATGTTACACCTTGTAACGGTAGGGTTTTTGAGTTGTCTCCCTGCTCCGCATATAGCTGCCACAATTACGCCTCCCTTTCTTCAATCTTTTTTCACTTTGACTCTCCGACTCCTTTAGGTGGGTCTCATCTCTATTCTTGACCCGTCCTATGGACGGTCTTTTTGTCTCGTCACCCTCCTTCTTATCACTTTATCTTTCTGAGCTCGCCTTTATGCCTGATCCTCATTTCTCTATTTTTTGGAAATCGTCATCTATTGCCCTTCTTTTTTGTACTCTCATCCTGTGACGGGCTCACGCGTCTTTTCTTTAACATAACCTCTGGGTTCTTTGGTGGCCAAGATTAATGGCAACTCTTTTCGAACCGAAACCCAAGAAGCGAAATGTGAACAAGAAATGCAAAACAGATAGCTTTTAAAAGAACAGAAGTTTCAGTAAGCGAGATGGCAATTTAGGGAATGCTATGTGTGAAAGAGACTAGAGGGACTTGACAGTATATCGTGAAGTTACCTGGAAGAATCAGTCATTAATACAAGGTGCATACCATTGCACGCGCGCTCAGACAATTCCATAAAAAGATCGAAAAGTTTGGATTAAGGTAGGACTGATTATTTGGAATTAAGATTGTAATATTATTAGAAGTGAGAGTAGGCGGATTAAATAATTATTTAGAGAAAGTGGTCTAACTTACGCCATTCGGTTTAACTATCATTGTGTGTGTTGTACATTATAGATTCTCACTCATTTAAATTTATCTAAATTGTTAGACATTTAAGTTCTATTCTTAATAAGGTCATATTAAGAATTTAAAACGTCTATTCCTTTTGCAAACCCTACATCTCTAACTCACGCTTACAATCAAAGATATAGTCACCAAAGGGGGGCGGTATCACAATTCTTTGACAAATTTTTCAACTTTTTGTGCGTTCTTTGCGACAAAGGGTTTATACCAGTCTTCCTACTTTTCAAATTTCGACTTTACTTCCCCCCTTTTTGACAATTTCGTCTCTTGGACGACATCGTTATGCTATCGGAGACTAGTTTCTGAGCCTGCCGAGCGCATCTATGGACACTGATCCGCCCCCTACCACCACCACCATCACCGATTCTTAGAAATGCCAGAGAATGCGGGTACTCCACGAAACCATACTCGTACATAGCGGTAGACTCTTCAAACAAGAATACTGCCTTTCATTAGTCCTGAACGGACAGTCCAAAAGAGCAAAGATGAATTTAATGCCTTCGCGAAGGACGCCAAGACCACGAAAGAATTCCTGGAGCTCTATGAGGGTGAGTTGACTTCGTTCAATATTTGCCCAATTCCGAGTTGCCAGTTTCAGGAAAAATTATAACACTCCTAAGAAAATTGAAAAAATAGACGATTGCAGCAAGCAACTCCAAACCAAACTAGCAAATACGCATATTAATCAAGCTTCTAAAAGCGATATTAAAAATAATAAAGTTAATGATGACTCAAATAAAAATAAAAGCAATAAAGTTAATGATGACTCTAATAAAACCCTACGTACTTTGGTTTATTCTCACTTAATATGTTTGTTCGTTATATAAGTAATTTAAGTTAAATTTTTAATAAAAGTCGTATTAAGAATTATAGAATGTCTCATATCCTTCTGATAATCCGACACCTCTAACTTACGCGGAACCCCCAAGACGTAGCTATCGACAGATGGCTATGTCACAAGGTGTTAGACATAGAAGTTATGTCGTCCTACTGTCCTACATGTAAGAGACTTCAGACTATGCCAAGAAACTTTGAAAATGAGTCGTCAAAAGCCGACCACATATGTCAGTGTAACTTCGAAGGCTCTTCATCAAAAATAGAAACTGTGGGGGCTTCCGAATATTTCTTCGATCAGAAAAAAACCGCAGACTTCAATACATTCAATATTATGGGGATGGTGACTCAAAAGCTTTTATGAGTGTGAAAGACACATATGGAATAAACAGTGTGACCAAGTTTGAGTGCATTGGCCATGTACAAAAGAGAGTGGGCTCACGCCTGAGAAAACTGAAAACTAAAACTAAAGGACTGTCTGGTAAAGGCAAATTAACTGATAATTTTATCGACAGACTTCAAAACTACTACGGAATTGCTGTTCGCAGCAATGTTGGTAACTTAAATGCCATGCAGCAAAATGTAATTGCTGCGTTATATCGCTGTGCATTAAGTGATAAGAAACCGATGCATGGTCAATGCCCAATAGGGAAAGAAAGCTGGTGTTATTTTCAGCGGGGGGTGGCAAATGTAACAAAATGTTCCACAAAATATGCTGGTTTATCAAATGTTTTAAATAAAATTAAACCAGTATATTTAGAACTATGCGACAAACAGATATTCAGCAAGTGCTTACATGGACATACGCAAAATGCCAAAGAGTGTTTTAATGGAATAGTTTGGCAAAAAGTACCGAAGGAAGTATTTGTTTCGCTCAAAACAATTAAATTTGCGTCGTATGATGCTATTATACACTTCAATGAAGGATTAAGTGGGTGTTTAAAGGTTTTTAATAAGATGAATATAGAAAAACCTGGAGTGTTTACCTTAGGGGGATATAAACATTTAGATAAATGCAGAATCTGTAAATCAATTCATAATGCAGACCCCAAAACAAAGAAACACAGGAAAATTTTAAGAGAACTTAAAAAGAAAAAAAATAGTGTTTTCGAAGTAAAAGATGGGGAGAATTATAAATCTGGTGCATTTTAATAAGAAAGTAAGTGTTTTTCTTGTAATCAGATGAGTTTAATGTTATTTTTGTCGTTTTCTCAAAATGAGTTTTTCCACATTTTGTCTTACCGCAAAACACAATATCTCAAAAAGTTATGCTTGAATGAAATAAAAATTTTATATGTATGTTTTTTAAATACTTATACAGGGAATAGACCTTTCTTAAGATTTTGTGTTGAGTAGAAATTTTTTTTATACAGCAATAACGTAAAAATCACAATAGCTTTTAAAGAAAATTTCAACGTATAGAAGTTCGAAACACAATAACTTCCCACGTAATGGTTACATTACCAAAAATAAGAGTCTATTCCCTAGATAAGGTTGTATGCTATATTATTCAATTTACACAAAATGTCAATATATTTAATTTTTTTTCAATTATCATGTTTCGCGTAAAATCTTATTTTTTTATAAAATACACCTTTGACAGTAAAAATGTACACTAATAAAACTTTTCTTGTGTGTTTTTCTAATTTTAGAGACCCATAAGGTCATAAAATATGCATTTACTGGCAAAATTCATGTCAATTCAAAAAATTTTCTTCAGAAGTATATAAACATTTAGATACATGCAGAATCTGTGAATCGATTCATAACGCACACCCCAAAACAAAGAAAAATTTTAAGAGCAATTAAAAAGAAAAAAAAATCGTGTTTTAGGAGTTAAAGAGGGAAAGGATTATATATCTGGTGTATTTTAATAAGAAAGTGTTTTTCGTGTAATCAGATGAGTTTAATGTTATTTTTGTCGTTTTTTCGTTTTTTAATACTTATACAGGGAATAGACCTTTCTTAAGATTTTGTGTTGAGTAGAATTTTTTTTATATAGCAATAAAGTGAAAATTACAATAGCTTTTAAAGAAAATGTCAACGTATAGAAGCTCGAAACACAATAACTTCCCACGTAATAGTTATATTACCAAAATAAGAGTCTATTCCCTAGATAAGGTTGTATGCTATATTATTCAATTTACAAAATGTCAATATATTTATTTTCTTTTCAGTTATCATGTTTTGCGTAAAGTCTTATTTTTGCTTATTTTTTTTTATAAAATACCCCTTTGACAGTAAAAATGTACACTAACAAAACTTTTCTTGGGTATTTTTCTAATTTTAGAGACCCATTAGGTCATAAAATATGCATTTACAGGCAAAATTCAGGTTAATTCAAAAAAATTTCTTCGAAGGTGCTCTGTTACCTTAAAATTGGTTTTTGGAACGAAATTCTCTTCGTAACAAAATCCACGAAGCCCGTGATTTTGTGATTGAGCAAAACCTTGATTTGTTCTTGGTCCAAGAAACCTGGCTCGAGCCCGGTATTGACCCCCAGATCGCTAACTATCATCTTTTCAAAGACGATAGAGTCGGTATATTCCATCTACGTGCACAACAGAGTGCCCCTTCCTGAAATGCGAGGAATGGACACCACTGCCGTGCAAATAAAAATTAATAATCCCCCCCCCCATCAATATCATCTCCGCGTACGTGAGGGCTCGCACTCGTGTTGCAACTTCCCTACTGAGGATTTTAAAAAAGTTTTCAATTCTGGCAGTAATTTAATCATCTCTGGTGACTTTAATTCCGCACACCAAGTCAACTCGCTACGGACAACAGCTAAACAACCTGATTCGCAACCTTCGGGGAGCGAAACTTGTTGCACCACTGAGTCCCACACATGCTCAATCGCAAGCGCGGTATGACACGGTGATTGACTTGGCTGTGTTCAAACACATCCCCTTCAACCATAGTATCAGAGTCGTGAACGAACTCAGCTCTGATCACTACCCTGTCATTCTTGAAATTAACCTTATTACTTCAATAATTAAAAATCCAGAGCAACTTTCTACTAATTGGAATAATTTTAAATTTGCTTTAAATAAAAAACCCATCCCCTCTCTTGACCTCACCAGCAATGAAAACATTGAGCTAGCCATCAGCGAACTCAATCAAAATTTCTCCGAAGCTTTCGTTGAGGCTTCAAAACCAAAATTTAAAAATACTCCAAAATTCCTCACTCCCGAAATTAAACTCAAAATTCATCAACGAAATATGCTACGGAAAATTTAGCAAAGAACCAGTTGCTCTAGCTTATATACTGAATTCCGTTGCCTCAGTCGTGAGATAGCAAAGGACATTAAATCACACTTACGTAACCAATGGGAAAAACATATTGAGGCGCTCTCGCCTTTTGACAACACCCTTTGGAGGAAATCCTCTTTTCATCCCATTCCCCCTCTTCAGGGGGCCCTAGGCAGTGTATCGCGATTACCCCTATTGAAAAGGCGGAGGTTATCGCAGACAGCTTGCAAGAGCAGTTCCTTCCAAATCATGTCGTTGGACGCGAAGATTCGCCCAACGCACAAGTGGAAAACTTCCTCACTACCCCCCACATTCAAGAAATTGAACCGGCCACTCCAACGGAGATCCTCATTTACGTACAAAAAATGAAACCCAAAAAATCCCCTGGACTTGATCAAATCTCAAATCGTATGATTAAAAACCTGCCCCTTAAATTCCTTCTATTTATTACGTTTCTAATAAATCAGCTTTTTAAAAATAACTACTTCCCAGACTCATGGAAAACAGCCGTGGTCATCCCCATTGTGGCTTCGAACAACACGTAGCCACAGGTATACTTTTCCTGAACATAGCAAAGCCATTGATAAAATTTGGCATGAAGGCTTCATTCTCAAGCTCATACGACTTGATTTTCCGGCTCCCCGATCAAATCCATTCATAGTTTTCTCTCCTATCGATCATTCAGAGTGAGAGTCGACAGAATTCTCTCCTCCCCTCGACCAATCAAAAGCGGTTTACCGCAGGGCAGCCTGTGCGCTCCTCTCCTATTCACTTTGTACGTAAATGACATGCCGCAAGCTGATCTATCACATTTAACAATGTTTGCCGATGATACTGCAACAATCACGCAGAATAAGAGATTCTCCATTGTGATCTCAAATCTGCAGCATTATGTATCCTTGATAGAGCTCTGGCTCACAGACTGGAAAATTAAAAGTTAATGCTTCAAAAAGTGCCTGCCTCATGTTCACGAGAAGGAATCAACTCCCAACTGGTCTCACCCCAGTTACCATTTTCGGCCAACCCGACCCCTGGGTAAATGTCAAATACCTGGGGTTATTTCTAGACGCAAAATCAACATTCGCCAGCCACATCGAGCAGGCTCGCAGAAAAGCGAACTCTGTTCATTTTATGCTTAAAAAGCTCATCTCTCGACAAAGCAAACTAGCGATCCGGCACAAGGTTTTGCTCTTCAAATCCATCATTCGCCTAGGCATGTGCTACGGATCCCCAGTCTGGGAATCCGCTGGCATGTGTCACTTAAAGAAATTGCACACGGTTACAAACTCATTTTTGAGAGAAATTGTAAATGCTCCCTGGTTCGTACGCAATGAAGTCATTTATCGTGATCTCAATATTCAACCATTACTTCCGTACATTAAAAATATCTCGCAAAATTTCTTCAATAAATTACCTAACATTCCCAATGACTTAATTCATACCCAACGTGCATACGATCCAGCAGTGTCTTCATCGCAGAAGCGCCTGGTCGGTCGATTATTGATTACGTCATCCGGTCACATGATTAGCCCCGCCTCTTCCTGTCGTTGCCGTTGAAGTAGGCTATAATAAACTGTTTCACAGTTTATTATGACCTAGTACCCAGGATGTGTTTCCGCTGGGAGGAAATAATAGGTGAAATAATAATTCTGAGAAGTTCCGAAAGAGAAATTGTACATCCTGTTATGAATGAAAGAGGCGGATGTTTTGTTGTCGCGCGTTAGTATAAAAGATGATATGAGAATTTCTTTTGTACCAGAGAATCTTTGTGTGCTAAGAAGACATCAGGTAAGATGTATTTCAGTCGTAATTTTTTAGAAACTATTTGTGATCATAGTATTGTTGGATGTGATAATCTTGAAACTGTTGTTGAACGTTTCGAAAATTTACCTGAACTTGAATACGAAAATGTTTTATATTATTGGATGGAAAATTGTCATAAAAAATGGAAATCGATACTGGACGGTCCTTACTTGTCAATGATGAGACAACCGGATGACTATGATCCTGAAGAAACTTGGAATCACAGAAATGATCCGATGTGTCATTCTATTAGATGCCGAGGTATTCAAATTTTCACTGTTGGACTGTGCAAACCCCTATGTCCAAATTACTATTCACACATTTATTAAATGTTGTAAAAGAAGAAGATTTCGATGAAGATATTGATTTATATGAAAAATGTCCTTCGGTGTGGTTTAAATTTTATTATAAAAAAATTAATAACGTAACTTTCCATGTGTGTTCTGATGCTGATCTTATAGGAGACGATTGTGAATTGTGCGAAGCGTGTGAAGAGCCGAATAAACATCGCTTCATTCAAATTGTGTTAAGTCATATGAATTACTGCCACCAGTGTATCACAAAGCCTTTATTTAGCCTGCACTCTGGAAGATTTACAACAAGAAACGAATAAGTAAGTATAATATTATATTGATTTAAAAAAAAATTAATAATGTACTTAGTGTTACTTTTTTCATTTTTAGTGGAAGAGGAGAGGAGCATTTCTATGAGCGATGCATTGGAAAACATGATAACCATGATGGAACCCGAGATCCAATACAGCCCGAAACTATGGGAGGACTTGATGGAATTTCTGAACAACCATTGGAAGACCAAGCCAGCAGCTACCTCCGACTCAGAGCAATTAAAAATATTGATCCAGACCTTTATAACAGTGTTAAAGCGGAGCTCTTTGACCTCTTCCGAGAACCCTTGGGAATTTTACTTAGCACGCCTTTCGGTGCTACTAGGCGATATGTCAGCGATGTCCTTGTCCTGGGAAACGGTGAAGAACGTCGGAATATTCTTCAGTGGCTTGAAGGAAATGGGCTTGATTTCCCCGGCCAATTATACGGATTCGTTGAAGAGGAAACGCACATCCACATCATTCACGACTGTGCCTATTCCAATAGATCTTGCCGATGCAGATGGAGAAACCACCCGGGAGTCCGAAACGCAATTAAGAAACCTCTTCGGAGACCCAAATACATCAGGCAATTCGATTGGATCGATTGGATCTATATTATCTTATATTTCTATCTGTCAAAGCGGGGTGGCCAGAAAAAAATATGGATTAATGGAAGAGTACGGAGACTACCGGGTGGATTTGAAAATTTACGATGGGAGGCACTGTGCAAAAGAACCCAAGACGTTCTGGAAGGGCAAAGAGAAAGAGTTTTCGATAACTCTGAATCGGAGGAGCCCATTGATGGCAGACGTAAACAAATTGTTTCTGAATGTGTTCGAGGACCTGCAAAAAAGGGGGGCAGATTTGAAGAACTGTGCAAGCTCACACAGCTTTTATTAACTAAATATTTGTGTATACCATTGACTGATGTACGAAAAATAATTCTGCCGAGCAATGTTGATCACAATTTGAAATTGCACGTTGTAAATTTCCCCCAAGCCAAAAGGCTTAGGGTCTAAATTTACCATATATGCATTGGGAATTTTTTAACTACTATTAATTTTTATCTTAACTTTTAATTTCAAACCTCTAGTTTAAAGCTTAACTCTCCATTAAATCATGTAACTTGTTAGCCCCGTACCGAGAGTCGCGGGATTAAGTTCTCTTCCGAAGCGATTGCGCCGCGGTCGGAATTCGGGAGGGTGACCTCTCGAGTTCAATTTTGCGATTTCTTTCGCTTCAGCTTTCCTTTCCGGCCACCAGATGGAGGCACGGTTCTATCTCATTATTCCTTTTAATTTGTTTCACTCCTGGCTATCTGAATTTCATCAATTCTTGCATCAAAAATTTTATTTTGATAGGCGAGTTTTCCTTGTTTCCTATTGTTTAATCATGTTATTTACACATAAATGACTTCATGCGTTCATAAGCTCTTATACCGTGACCCGTCCTTTATCGTGCTTATTTTTTGGCTCCCCCACCCCCCATTTATTACAGGCAATTGTGCAAGTCGGTTCATTTTAAATTTTAATTCAAAATTTAAACTCATTTCCCCCAATTTTTCTGTGGAGTCTGAAAAATAATTTCCAAGACATCCTTTTTCTCGGGACGCTCACTTCGAACGTCCCACTTTGTTTTCCACGCCCACTTTCTGCGATGGCTGGTTCAACCAGCCAATCAGAGTCAGCAGGGCAGTTCCTTCATCAGCGCGCGCCCTGATTGGACGGCCTTGCTCCGCCCACAATTTTCAGTATTAATTTTTTCATTTAATAGCTCTTAAAAGAGCTTTTTGTTATATAAATTTTAATTTTCATTTTTACTTTAATTATCCTTTTTAAAATGGGCAATGGTAATTTTTCACTGTCATCTACATTCCAGGATAGGAGGTCAGAGTCCGGAAGGACTAAGTACTCCAAAACGTACCCCAACGATCAGCGCGCGGACTCTGTCCGCCGCTGTTTCTTAGCAGTTTATGTTCAGCCTATTTTTATTTCTTCTTTCACTTTTCTCTTTCTTTAATTTATGTCACCCCATCCCTTATGATCTATTTCTATCAATTCTGATGAGGAGGTACGTCCCTCATTTAGGGACAGAAACTCCGTAAATTTACATGCCACTTGCCACAAAGATTCTAGACGCACACGCACTCTCTTCAAAGACGGTCAAAAACAGCAATACTTATAACGTTAGCGACGAAATCATGCCGCTAATGAAAGAGCGGAACAGAGCCAGGAAAACCTGGCAGTTCACGCGCAACCCGAACGACAAGAGAGCGCTCAACAATATTCAAAACATAATACGTAGGAAAGTTAAAGCTTTCCAAAACAAACTTTGGGAAGATAACTTATGTTCCCTCGACCCTGACGACGGTTCCCTATGGGAAATGTCGAAGGAGTTGAGGAAAAAGAAGTCCCCAGTATACGCCCTGAACGGCTGAGCCGGGATCGCTCTGACTCTGAAGCCGAGGTTCTTGCATGCTCCTTGGAAACCCAATTCCAAGAAAATAATATTTCCAATTCTTTTGATTACTTAATTAACAGGGTAGTCGAAAATTACTTCTCGAATGAGAATAATTTCGACACCCCCTACACCCTCCCATGCCTTCGGAGAATCTTATGTATATAAAAAATACGAAAATAGAACGTACTCCAGGGAGAGAGGGAATTACTAATAAAAGTCCATCATAATCTCACTCTACCAGTAATTTTTCAACTGACAAACATTGTTTTTCCAGACACCTTGTGACGTCTCTCGCGTCCTTCTTCTAACATAACTCCTAAGTTCTTTGACGGCCACGATTAATGGCAAAACCTTTCCAACCCAATACAAAGAAGACAAACGGATCGAATATGTAAATGAGATATACTTTAAAAGTATAGAAGCTTTGATGAGAGAGGGCGGCAAGTCTAGAGATAACTTAGTGTGGAATCATTCGGATCAAGTGTTAGATGTCCTATAGCTCTGGAAGAAGGATACGTTCATATAAATTAAATTATAAGGAAGTCTGAATCTTCTCATCTAAAGTTACGTTATAGGTATTACTCAATCGATGAAGGAAGGTGACTCTACAAAAGGTAATATTTTGTATAGGAAGTTAGATTAATCAGTTAATTTATTATAATTAAGATAAGTGATCTAGTTGCGCGATCTGACTTGAAAATAAGGTTTAATTGGGTGTTAACTCTCACTTTAAGAAAGTTGTTAATTAGAATTAAGTAATTTAAGTTATTCTTAATAAAAGTTGTGTTAAGAATCCAAAATGTCTCATCATTTAGATAATCCCACACCTCTAGCTTACGCGGATCCTAATAGACATAGTCATCACCGGATGGCTATGTCTCAATGGCGCCCGAACTTTTTTAATTCTGGGTTAGGTAATGCAGGTGGATGTAACGTACTACCTGAAATGTACTTTTCAGGGTCAGAGAACATTTTAGAATTCCTAGAAGCAATTGAAAACCAAATACAGTTACTTGAAATCCCAAGTAATCTGTCATGTGCTTACTTAAAAAGTCATCTCAGGGGAAGGGCTTAGTATGGTTGTTTTACTCAGCATTATCGAGTTCTGGATTCACTAATAATCGCTTGAGGGGTTACGAAATATACTCATTAAAAAGTTTTAGAACAACTTTCATCTTGCTCGATAACCAGTTGCCTTCTTGCGAGCTAATACTTGATTGTTGTTATCTGGAATTTGATTGAAACCCCAAGTTACAAGATCGAAAATGAGTGTCAGTGACGCCGACTATTCATCCTTTTCAGAAAGTTTTTCTCGTTCGGCTGCAACTGACTCGGAGCCTGTTGACTTTTCCATTGAGACTGAAGTTCCTGTCCAACTCTCAAAATTTCAATGGATCTTAAATCAATTCGGTAATCTTTCTACCAATAAAGAATTGTACAGTCCTTACATTCGTGAATCGGATATTTTCTCCTGCAAACTAAAACTGATAAATTATGAAAATGGATTTGGCTTGTTTCATGTTTGTTGCAAATGTCAAATACGACATGACGATATGGAGCAGACTCCAAACAACCCAGCTTTAGCTCCTTTGAGAAGTACGCCTGCAAAAAAAGAAAATGCATGTGACGAATTCTTCCCTTACATCGTAGAATACGAGGTATCCGTTGCTGATAAGCACAGAAGGGAAATAATCAAATGGACAACATGTTTCTCCAACAAAAACGACAACGAGTCTTTTCTAATCGGAGAGTATAGAAAAAACTCTTGGAAGACTCTTTTCATGGACGTTCTAATTTTACGCTGCTGTATGAAAGTGACACAAATACCCCGAACAGAAAACCAGTACCCTGGCACCGAGTACTCTCTGAATCTACCATCCTGGGCAAAACTGTCCAAAGATCTCAAATTCCTCTACCAGAACTCTATAGACACAGATTACACCCTGGAAGTTCATTCTGAACAAATTCTTGTGAACAGTTCCATCCTCGCTGCTAGATCTTTGGTGTTCAGAAAGATGTTTCATCACGACAAGGAGCAGAATACGCAGAGATTGGTGATCATCCCAGATGTGCAACTCGCTGCAATGAAGCACGAGAAAACACTGAAACTTGGAAATGAGGAAAAATGAAGAT
>BMAV01027160.1:0-15108 GCA_019973955.1 Trichonephila inaurata madagascariensis | reverse complement strand
AAATCGTACCATCCACTGTCTTAAGAAAATCAACATTGAGGCCTAACTGGATTTTATTTCTTGTGGATTATAAAATACCAAACATAGATACAAATCCAACTCTTAAGAGGTGTGCAGTTGATTTAATTAATAAGTTACCAAATGTGAATTTAATTGGTAAGATTTGTCTAAAGATACAGTTATGGATATCGGATGTGGTGACGATTTTCACTGTGGTCTATCTGTAATCCATCTATATGTAATTTTAAATGCTTGATTGTGCCAGTGACTAGCACCCCGATGTGTTGGATGGCGACTATTTCAAAACATTCAGTTTGAAAATCTGCTTATCACTTAATCAACTTTAGAGAAAGTTTGTAACTATTCTATTCTTGGATGTGATAACTTGGAAGAGGTTATTATTCGATTTGAAGATATGGCTGATTTAGATTTTGAAAATGTTTTATACTATTGGACTGAATATGTACATAAGAAATGGATTGATATGTTAGATGGTCCTTACTTAGCAATGAGACAGCCCGACGATTATGATCCGGAAGAGACCTGGAGACATCGTGATGATCCAGTTTGTCATGATATTCGATGTCGAGGAATAAATTTACATTGTTGGACCATTCAAACGCATTTAACGAAATTAATGTTTACTCATTTATTGAACAATGTTCATGCTGAAGATTTTGAAGAAATGATTACTTTATTTGAAGAGAAACCTAAAGTTTGGTTTAAATTCTATTACAAGACTGTAAAAACTGTTACAATTCGTGTTTGTTCTGATTGTGTGAATGATCTTTTAGGAGAAGATATTGATTTGGTTGACTGCCCTGAAGAACCAAGTAAAGCAAGATACATAAACATCTTAACTGGCCCCGGGAATTATTGTATGCAGTGTATAACTAAACCCTTGTTCAGCCTACACTCTGGAAGCTATAGAAGTACAGTCTAAAAAGTAAGTAAAAATATTTTATTCGATTTACTGATAAATTAAATAAAATACTTAGTGTGTCTTTTTTCATTTTTAGTGGAAGCGGAAAAGAACATTTGCATGAGCGATGCTCTCGAGAACATGATAACGATGATGGAACCGGAAATACAATACAGCCCGAAGTTGTGGGAGGATCTACTGATGTTTCTTTGCAATCACTGGAAGACCAAGCAAGTCAACACCTCCGACTCAGAGCAATTAAAACTCTTAATCCAGAGCTTTATAACAGTATTAAAGAGGAGCTCCTTGACATCTTCAGAGAACCCTTGGGACTTCTACTTGGCACGCCTTTCTCTCCTACTCGGAGATATGTCAGCGACGTACTTATCCTGGGAGACCGTAAAGAACGTAGGAGTATTCTTCAGTGGATTAAAGGAAATGGGATTGATTACCCCGGGAACCTATATGGATACGTCGAAGAGGAGACGCACGTCCACGTTATCCATGACTGCGCCTACTCCAATCGATCCTGTCGATGCCGATGGAGAAATCATCCTGGAGTCCGAGCAGCAATTAAAAAACCTATTCGGAGACCCAAGTATATCCGGCAGTTCGACTGGCTCTACGTTATCCTATATTTCTATTTGTCAAAACGGGGTGGCGAAAAAGAAATTTGGATTAACGGAAGAATACGAAGATTACCGGGTCAACTTGAAGATCTACGATGGAAGGCATTGTGCCAGAGAGCCCAAGACGTTTTGGAAGGGCAAGGAGAAGGAGTTTTCAATCACGCTGAGTCGGAGGAATCCCTTCATGAAGGAAATAAACAAGCTGTTCATCAATGTGTTCGAGGATCTTCAAAAAAGGGGGGGCGATTTGAAGAACTCTGTAGCCTCACACAACTTCTTTTAAGTAAATACTTGTGCATTCCCTTAACAGATGTTCGAAAAATAATACTACCAAGCAATGCAGATCACAATTTAAAGCTTCATGATCCGGTGAACGAGCGTCACTACTTAGCAGCATGTAAGTTGTTTAGCCAAACTATTAATTCATATACTTTATTAGAGTTAAAAGAACTTTTAGATAAAACGCAACCAGTTTTTTACTCAAATTCAGCTACTAATCCATTTAAGTATTATCATGATAGAAAAACTTCTTTTACTTTTTTATTAGATTTGTTAAAATTTCAATGTAATGATGACGAGGATAAATTTCGAGATTTGTTATATAATATAAAAAATTGGTTTAATAAGAAAGGGTGGTACCAAATAGATAACAACGAATATAAGTTAAATAATAAAATAAATACTATTGCTGTAATTGGACCACCTAATGCGGGGAAAAATTATTTTTGGGACTGTTTTGCTGCTATTGCACTTAATGTGGGGCATATTGGAAGAGTAAATAATAAAACAAATCAATTTGCTCTTCAAGAAGTTATTGATAAACGATTAATTGTGGGAAATGAAATTAATATGGAAGAAGGAGCTAAAGATGATTTCAAAAAACTATGCGAGGGAAAAGCTTTAAATGTACGTGTAAAGCATTGCCCTGATGGTATTTATTACCGAACTCCTGTGTTACTGCTGTCAAATAACAATCTGGATATCTGTAATGATCCTACTTTCAAAGATGTACGGTTAAAAGTTTTTTACTGGAGAAAATGTGAACTGTTAAAAAAATCCGACAAACAACCGTACCCTATGGCTGTGTTCGATCTTTACTCATATTTCAATGTATCTCTTGTGTAAGTGTTCTTACCTATGAATCGATTTATTGATTACGTCATCCGGTCACATGTTCGCCCCGCCCCTTCCTGTCGTAGACGTAGGAGTAGGCTATAATAAACTGTTTCACAGTTTATTATGACCGAATCTTACCACATCATGTGAAATAACAAATATAGATGAATGGGATCACTTTACATTTGATATCAATCAACCATCCAAATCATCTGGAATAAGACATACAGGTGAAAGGGGTCACTTTACAATTGACATCAGTTAACCATGTATTGGAATAAGAGTATAGGTGAATGGGAACAGCTCACAATTGGGTTGATTTGTCGAATCGGGCGCTTCTCGTGCTGTTTTCTCGCAAAAACGATAAACGCGCCAAATCTGGTAACCCTTCTGAACTTTTTTTCCAGTGAAGGAAAAGTCGGGTTTTTTTTTTGGCGAAATTGGGCGCATGCGAAGTAGATTTCTTTTAAATTTAACGATATCGCGGGAAGTTAGCGCTTAGGTAATTCGTTTAGTTTAATTTTAACCAATGATATTTTCCTGCAAATGGGCAGAAAGCTTTTATTACTTTAAAAATTAACGATTCTTAATTCCTGCACATGAGCAGCTTTTATATAACGGCCGTTAATGAGAAAACGCTAATTTCTTTTACTCCGGTTGGGTCAGCTGTCCTCTTTCGGCTTCGTTTTGGGAATTATTTTTACAGGTAATATTTTTTTTTCCCTCCACATAAATTTCAAAAGATTACCATGATGTCCAGCGAGGTTGGCTCCTACTTTAGCCCACCCCCGGTTTTTGAACTTTTTTTGTCGCCAAGCAGGGCAATAAGTTCGCCAAGCTACTTACCCTTCCTTTTCATCTATAAATTCAAATTACGTTACTTTTTGACCGTTAGGTTTCTGCAATTCAATATTAACGTTAGTTACGTTAACAGTGGCAACCCTAATGCATTTGTCAAACATGCATCCGGTGTATTTATTTGACGACGAATAGCGTCAACCACTGAAAAGAGCTGCTCAAAGTAATACCATGCTGACAACTTCGTTCGAATTTAACAAAACGAATCTTGCTGCCAACAGATACTCATATGCATTTTCATTGGAAGAACAATAAATAGGAAAGACGTGTACGTTTGGGTAACCGAATTGTGTCAAGATTACACTTCGTAAGTCCGAAAGACATTGAACGACTTCATCTACCAATGCTTGTTTCATGTTCCGGGAGAGAATTCCTTCGAAGAGTTACTAACGCACGATGGTGTTGTGATGAATTCTTCTAAAGAGGCGAGTCGTGCTTAGAAATTGTTGGAAGATCATGGTGAGTGGAGAAACTGTTCGAGGGAGGCATGTAGCTTTCAGATGCTAGCAAAGTTGAGGCAAAGGTTTACTTTTACTTGTGTTTTTATCAATTCAATGTCACCTCTGGAACTTTAAGAATTCAAATCTTATTTGTCTGAAGTACATGACTTTAGTACACAAAGTATCGATTTTACATAGCACAACACAGCCAATCAAATTCATGCTCACAACATGCCCCTTAGAAGCAATGAATTGCCAGTACCAGCCATTTCGCATGCATATGTCAATACAGATTTTTACATCTTAGAAGCAGAAACGCAAGGAACGACTGATTGCAATGATGAATCCAAAGCAGCGCACAATTTTCGATGCAGTGATTCATGCAATCCGAAATGTTGAGAGAGAGAGATGAGACTTCACTTGAATCATTTGGTGTGGATGCTTTTGGTGGGTCAGGAAAAAGTTTTTTTATTCAATGCCATAATTCATTCAATTAAGAGATCTAGAGGAAATTGTTGTTCCCGTTGCGTGGACTAGAATTCCAGTTATCATTTTGGAAGGTGGCAGAATAACGAATCCAAAATTCAAAATAACATTTTAGATAATTCTTCATGTGGCGTTCGTCATAACACCGAGGGAAATTTCTGAAGGCGGGGATGAGTGTACCATGACTCCTCATCATGCTTTTAGTACAGCCTGCTAAGAGATCTGACGGGTTTAGAAATACCGTTTTGAAGGGGAGGGGTTGTTCTTGGTGGTGAGTGGAGACAGACTGGCCGTATAAAGAACATTATATAAAGCATATGTATAGTGACGATAACTTACGAAGTCATTTTATGAGCATTTTAAGCTGGACATTGCTTGGAAAAATGGATGCAAAGGAAACTGCAGCTCTTTCAAAAGATGAAAATTTACCTATTACTAAACAGTACGTAATAGCATGCCCTTATTGTTTAATGGATAAAATACTACCTTATATTTTCCTGTATATAATCCGCGGATTAAAAAATTTTCAAATTTCGTGTTGCGTATTATATATGCTACCACGGATAATCTGATAAAGAACATTCTCCATTAGAGAAAAGCTTAAAATAAGTTTTTAAATACCTCTTATGTGTCTTAAAAAATAAATAGCAGATAGCACTGGAAGCTTCCATTTTTCCACTGACATATTTAACGTTTTTAACGAAACATATTTACGTTTTTTATTCCATTAAGTTCAAAAACGAATTGGATTCCTCGGTAAGATATTACAATTGCTATTCGCAAACATCACATGACATTCTGTCTTCCCCGAGCTGTTTCGTCCTGACAATATTAAGTTCATTTAACATCATGTTGAAGAGAAAACATGTAAATTACACGGCAGATTTTAAACAAAAACATATGGACAAGTTCTACCATACAGCCTACTATGGGGGGTGTGCTGCAGTCAGTAGTACCCTGTTCTTATATAGCAAAATCTTGATTGCTTCGCATTTGCAGGCCAAAGCAATTTTCGTTTTGCTAAGATTTCGCAAGAAAATATTTTTTATCACTTTAAAATGAGCAGCACGAGAAACAGCAATGCACCTCTTGCCTTAAAAATGATTCTCAGAATAAAACTTTTTAACTTAAATCAACATGTCATCTTTTGGAAAAATAAACAAGGAGTTGATGTTCTTTCAGTACATGACGCAGTACAGCAATCAAGACAACTTAATCATTATAATCAAAAATTAAAATGGACTACCAATGTAATTTTGAAGTATACAAAAACAGCTCTAGTAATCATGTAACCAGCAGTGCTGGTTCTAAGTATTGGCCAAAACAAAGGCAATTAATTGATACCGACTACCTTTTCTACAGAAGCATAGATTAGTACTGCTAGACAATGGTAAAGAGTAATTTGGTTCAAAGATTTGTACCGAGTTATTACTTATCTAGAAGAAATTCTGGCAACATGAGATGTTAAGTTTTAAAATATTGGTACCGTGCAAAAAAAACTTCGTTATTTCAGCTATGTTTGAATACAGCATCATGGAGCCTGAATTTCTTGACGAAGAACAGTGGAAAGGCCATCGAACCACTTACTCATATTTCTCGAGTCCAATCTAGAAGACTTACTAATGTAGAACTCTTTGCAACAAGAGATCTTATGTTTTAGAATATTGATATCGTGTAAAAAAAATTGTTATTTCAGCTATGTTTGAAGACAGCATTATGGAGTATGAGGGCAATTTCTTGACGAATAACAGTAAGATCGTAATCCAACAATCCACGAGGCATATTGAACTAGATACAATACCGCAAGATGGATATGAATTCATTTACAAAACAGGGCTTGAAGACAACCTTGACTACTCCAAAGCTCATTCAAAGATGAAGGTATTGGATGGAAAGGTTAAAACCCCAATTCACATCGTCCCTTAGCGATGATTATTCACAGCAGAAAATTGTTGTATTAATTACAGGGCCTACACTCACTAGATGTGACAATCTTAAAAGCGAGTAGCTGGCGCTATATCCAGCTTTAACCAATTAACAATTGGTAATAATACTTATAGCTCATTAAGGTGTGTTTGTCAATTCAAACTAAAGTTATTTGATCTAAATTATTTGAGTTATGAAAACTTAAGATGAACTGCCAACATACCGAATTGTATTCAACATTAAGTATAGCCGCCAATTTCGATGTCTCAACTTCAAAATCAGAAATATCGCAAGTCTAAAGCCTTTCCCCTCCAGATCTGTTAAAAAAAGGTATAGAAAAACACAAAACCCGAATGGAAGTTTTTGTCATTTGGTCACGTGTTCCCAAATCAACACTTGTACAGATTCAAACCTTTTCACTAGGTGTATGTGATGCGTTTTGTTCTTTCAATGATGGTAATTATCAAAATTAAAAATGCCTTAAAAAAGCGAGTAGATCCTGGAAATATTCAGTAAGTGCTATGAAGAATCTTGATAGGGAAGGATTCAGCAATTTGGTTGGATCCTAGTTAAGCACACTGCTTGGCGCCAAATTTTTGACGATAAAGTTCACAATATGGCAACCCGTCCGGATTGTTCAGTAGGTGGCTTAATTATGGCAACCCTAAAACCGGTCAAGCAAACGGGGACAACGGGACATGCCCTTTTTTCGTTTTTTGCCCCCCGTTTTTCCCGCAACACGTCGAGTTCCCCCCTTGCGCTTACTTTTTTCCCCCAACGTGTTCCTTTTTTCGGTTTTTGATTTTGCCCCGGGTCGTTAGAATGGCTAGCGAAAAGAAAATTTCTTGAAAGTGAGGAACCACGATAATTTCGACTGTTGAGGGTTTATAAAAAATTAAAAAAATGTTTTAAAAAAAAAAGCTATAGATCCGGGAAAATACCCAAAGTGCTAGGGAAGAATTTTGGGATGGGGAAGGGTTTAAAAAGAAGGCAATTTATGCATTTACTGAACGATTCAAGAAAATTTGGGGTGGGGAGCAAAAAAGAAATATAACTTTTAAAAAAAATTAATGTAAAAACCGGCTACTGCGAAGATAGGTGACATAATCATGCTACGGGTTAACTATTCAGAGATCACAATAATGTTCAGAACATTAGGCAAGCTTTTGGGTTTAAAATTTTTTTTCCTTTTTAAGGGGACACTTTTACCCTAAAAATGACGATTTTAACAAATTTTTTTTATTGCCTTATTTTATAGTTGGGGATTTTTTTAAATATGTGTATAAAATTTGGCTTTTAGCTGCATTTTTTTTTGGGAGTTATTTAACTTTTTGACAATATGTCGAATCAAAAACCGAAACTAAAAAGAGGGACTTTCTGGTTTTTTTAGACCCCATCACCCCAGTTTCAAAAATTTGATTATTTATTTATACACGCGATATCTAAAGCTTTTTTTTTTAATTAAAAAAAAAGGGAATTTCGTTTTTTTTTATAAGTGAAAACGTTATTCCATTTTGCTTTGTATTTTTTTTTCTTATTCTAAAACCATTAGTATAAAAAAAAAAAGGGCTTTTTTAAAAAGCCAATTTATGATCAATTCTTTTCTTTATAATTTTAAATATCGGGCCAATATCTTTTATTAATAAGTAAACTTTAATTCATCATGCCAGACGAAAGGATCAAGTTTTGTTAGAAAAATAAAAAGCTAACAAGAGATGGTGCAGTGAACACTAAAAATTAAAAAACGGGATGTTTTCAGCAAAGGTAAAATTTTATTTCCTCAGCATTCCCAGAAAGAAATATGAAATCCCAAAAATTTTTGGGAAAACAGCTGCTTGAACAATTTAAATTGTAATGAAAAATTCGGGAAGCCCTCATTATATGATATGGGGATGTAGTTTTAAAAGGACTTTTAAAAAAATTATTTGTGATGTTTGTAAATCACATTCACTAAAAAATTTACATTGGTGAAAAGCATGGGTTTTCTAGAAAAAATTTTTATTTTGCACTTCAAAATAATTAAATCAAGTAACCCTTTCATCTAGACGAATTTCGACAGTGAAGGGTAATGGAAGTCAATCATTTTACATAAACATGCGCATGGTGCAATCATTTTGGTTGGGAAAGGCTATTTTGCTATGGAAAATTTTGTATGTTAATGAATATGGATTTACCCTTTAAACAGAACATTCAAACATATAAAAAAAATTAATGTAAACTTGGTTGATCTACAGAAAAAGTTTAATTTTATGTTCGTCGGGGAAAAGGGTTATCAAAGTAATAGTGCCAATTTTTTGGGGTATAGATGTTACTTTTTATGGTACTTTGGTTTACTTTGGGGCATTCATTAAAAGGTGGGTTTGCGGGTTGACCTTCTTTCTGATTTGTCAGGGGTTTTGGGAAAATTTTGTCAAAACGCCAAAATTGGGAAGGGGAACACGGAAAAAACTGGTTTGGGGAGAAAATTTAAACAGAATTTAAGGTGGGGGAAGGCCATATATCTTCATGTGTAATCAATCAATAGGGTCATCTTTTGCCATAGAACAAGAGGCTGTTTTTAAATTATGGCAAAGATCTGAATATAAACCAAAACCCACACTATTGTCAGATGGTGATGCAAAAAAAATCAGTATTTAAATACTAAGGAAGTTTATGGTCCTGGGGATAAAAAATAAAGAAAAAAAGAGTATAAAAACCCTGTTAGAAGAGGCTAGGTACATCTTTTGAAAAATTTTTAAAGAATAGCGGCAAGAGGTGTTTCCTTGGGGGGGAAATCCCGCGGGGACTTTAAAAAAAAGAGACAATTAAAAAAATTTTCAAGCTATTTTTCAAAAAAAGCCATTCGCCGTAAAAAGGTACGAGAAGCAATGAAAACGCAATTTATGCAACATTGTTTCATAGTATATCAACGACCAAAACCCCAACATTTTAAAAAGTCCAACTGGAAAAGATTTTTTGGGGCTTTTCCAGGCCGCTCGCTTTTGGTGAAGTACCGGTCCTACATAAAACAGTGAAGACACCCCTTTAAGGAAGCTTATTTTTGCCAAAAAATTTTGCCAATATATCAAAGAAGCTTCAAATGAACTCCCTTTAAGATGCATAAGATGTGCAACACAAAATGCAAACGAGCCTTTACAGCATCATATGGGTAAATGTTCAAAGAAAAGCCACTGACACTACGCTTGGGGTAACTATTGCTTTTGGGTTTTTGAATTCAATTTTTTGGGACAAAATATCATTAGAAAATTTGCAAAGGAAATGGGCTTCAAATAAGCAGTCAAAAATGTTAGCTGTTTGGCGAGACTATCGTAAAGTTTACCAGAGGAAAAGAAAAAAAATTACAGTGTAAAAATTGCTCAAAAAAAATTTTGTTAGCAAAAGCAGCAAAATTCTTCCAATTTCCATATACCCGTTTATGAAACTTTTTTTAACACACCAACAAAAAATTTTCCTTTCCGGGAAAGCAATTTTCCCCATGAGTAACCCCAAAGTTTATTCCTCCTGAAAATTTTCAAATAATTGTCTCCAAAGAAATTCAAAGCATAAATAATACCAGTATTAGTCTCACTGAATTTGTTGATGTTTTTATCCATTCAAAACCTGGTGAACCATCTGGTGATGAAAAGTTATGGAGGAAGAAAGCAAAAATGAGCAAACACAAATATGAAATTAGAGAGGTGGCATCGAGAGCTGAAATATGAAGAAGGTGGAGGTAAAGCTGTATGACAATTAGATTAATCTCTCTCCTTAGTATTAAAAGCCAAATCAAAAAATTAATGGGTAGAATGATTTCCATGGAAAGAGGAAAGTTAACTGCAAAAATTTCGACCATCAGAATGCGACATGAGACAAGTTATAAAGAAATGCAAGCTTATAAAACTCCTATCAAAAAAATGGATTGTTTTTAAAACTGTAGCTAATGGAATTAACACATATGAAGAAAATAAAGTGAAAGACTGATATTCCCATCCGTTGTCACGCATGCCAAATATGCATCCATTCCCTCACCTGTTATTGTGTTGATTACGCAGTTAGGTTTACAATATGTAAACGCATCCATTATGTATGCCAAAAATTCCCTTTTATTCCCATATCCTCCACTGTTACACCACAATTTGTAACATTATTCATAAATTTCTTTAATTACCATATACTCATTCATGAATCTTTTTTTTAACACACTAACAAAATTTTTTCCTTAAACAGAATGCAATCTCGATGAGTAACACAAAGTTTATTCCTCCTGAAAATTTTCAAATAATTTTCTCCAAAAAAATTCGAAGCATAAACAATACCAGTATTAGTCTCACTGAATTTGTTGATGTTTTTATCCATTCAAAACCTGGTGAACCATCTGGTGATGAAAAGTTATGGAGGAAGAAAGCAAAAATGGGCAAACACAAATATGAAATTAGAGGTGGCATCGAGAGCCGAAATATGAAGGTGGAGGTAAAGCTGTATGACAATTAGATTAATCTCTCTCCTTAGTATTAAAAGCCATATCAAAAAATTAATGGGTAGAATGATTTCCAAGGAAAGAGGAAAGTTAACTGCAAAAATTTCGACCATCAGAATGCGACATGAGACAAGTTATAAAGAAATGCAAGCTTATAAAACTCCTACCAAAAAAATGGTGTTTTTAAAACTGTAGCTAAAAAATGGAATTAACACATATGAAGAAAATAAAGTGATAGACTGATATTCCCATCCGTTGTCACGCATGCCAAATATGCATCCATTCCCTCACCTGTTATTGTGTTGATTACGCAGTTAGGTGTACAATATGTAAAACGCATCCATTATGTATGCCAAAAATTCCCTTTTATTCCCATATCCTCCACTGTTACACCACAATTTGTAACATTATTCATAAATTTCTTTAATTACCATATACTCATTCATGAATCTTTTTTTCAACACACTAACAAAATTTCCTTCCTTAAACAGAATGCAATCTGATAAGAGTAGCTTGCAAAAGTTTATTCACTCCTGAAAATTTTCAAAATAATTTTCTCAAAAGAATTCGAAGCATAAACAATACCGAAATTTAGTCTCACTGAATTTGTTGATGTTTTTTTTATCCATTCAAAACCTGGTGAACCATCTGGTGATGAAATTTATGGAGGAAAGCTAAAAATGAAACAAACCTAAATATATGAAATTAAGAGAAGGTGGCATGAGAACTACTTGAAATATGAAGAAAGAAGGTGGAGGTAACCTTGAAGGGTTACCAATTGCAGTTTGTTATTCAAATAGAGTAAGTAGTGGTGTCCTGGAACTGTTTTTTGAAGAAATTAAAAAGACTTCCTCATTTAAGACCCAAAGTGTTTAGTCAGATGATGATCCGACTACAGATGGGGACATTTTTCAGGATACATCTTTCAACTCAGAATAAAAGGAAACCTTCTGACAGGTGCCATGTGAGTTACAAGAATAAAATTTAAAGTGAGATTTCCTGGCATGTAAACAATTAAAAGTGAATTAATTCTTTTCTTACATTGTGTATTTTGTTTCAGTCTCCATTTTTTGTTTGCTGTTATGTTTATCATAATGTTCTGAACCACACAAAATAAAAAATTTTACATATTTAAGGAGTTTTAAAAAATCCTACCATTTTTTTTCAAAAGTACAAGAGCATTCTATTCTAAACAATTCCTACATTTTAATCAAATCACAGATCAGGTTGGTTAAAGTGATGAAAATTTTAATAGACGTTTTACCACAAATTATCAAGGAATTAAAAACTAGACTTCCTAAGAGCGAACAGTCAAATTCAATCTTTTGTGCTTTAAGTGTAAAATTCAAAATTGGCTGAGACTCAAGAAAAACAAGGTTCGCATTTCAAATTAAGTTATATAACTCTAGGTTCAGTTGCAGAAAAATTAATTACTTCAGATATTTCTTCATACTTATGATAGCAATTACAGATGTGCTATTTTCATTTGATTCTTTAGCAGATTGTCAGCAATTTATTAATTAGGTTATTTTGGATCAAGCAGAATTACTATTAGAGAAGGTTGGCAGCATTGGAAATCTCACAGAAATCATCAAGTCAAATTTCGACAAAAGATAACAGTCATGGACACTCGGTAGAGGGACAAGTGGGTATTATAGGAATAGAACATAATTCAGATAACCTATTTCTAGTTGTAGTTCACAACAGATCTTGGAAGAAATTTGCAGGATAGTGGAATATACACAAAGTCTAGTAAAATATAGTCTGTAAAGTATAAAAAGTTAGGTAAAGAAAGGATGCACAAGAAATTAGAGTACCTCTGATCAAGAACTGTGAACAGGACTCAGTGGCACAAGAGCCCAATAGGGCCAAGGCCCACTGTGCCTATCCCAGTTTACATGACTTTAGGTGCTGGAGTGCATGAGCAGATGCTTCAGTCAAGTACCTTTGATCAAGACTGTTTTTAAAAAAATAAAAGTTAATTTGATATGGCTGAATACAAGTTGTTTGGTCTAGATCAACGTTTCCTGTTATGAAGCTGTGTATTAACATAGACAATTTCACAATATTAGTTTCAATTGCTTTAACTTGATGTTTAAAATTATATTCATTAAGTTTGGTAAATTCTTAAATAACACCAGAGAGAAAATTTGAGGTGATGACATGACTAACCTCCTACTGACTGGAAGGACATCAGGAACAAAATTTTCATTTCATATTAGTTCTGCAGGGTTTTTTGGGGGGAGTAAAAAGAAAATGTAGTTTAACATACTAGCATTCTTCACAGATTTGTCCTTTTTTACTTCAATCACTCAATTTACATGAAAAACATAAGATTTATATACCCAGTTCTGTCAAACCTTAATCCCTTACAAGATGATTTGAATGCCTTTCAAGTTAAAATTTAAAATGACAGGAAAAGAAAAAATGTGAGCTTATTTTGCTCAGATTGTTACAAAGTTTCTTCATCTATAAATTTGTGGTTAGATTTGTTAAATATTGTTTGTCATCATCAACAGATATCCAAGCTTGTCTAAAATTTCAAAAATGCTAGAGGTAATGTTCCTAAAGTTTTTGACATTACTGTAGCATCACTGACAGTTTCATAAATCGAAGTTTTGATTGTGATGTTGTATATCCACGGAGATCAGCAATTATGGAGGAAATGAGCAACTTCTGTGATACGGAAGCCCCAAAGGTGGAAGATTAAGTTAGCTCCTTTGCCAGCAGATTTTAACAGAGCAAAGTGGATTGGCCTTAATGCCTTGGGTCACCCTATCAAAAGTTAACTCCTGATTTACATCACTCAATCCAGAACACGGACAACTTCTTGCTACGGTGAGGTGGCCGGCAGTAATCTTAGCTATGAATTATAGATTCAATTCAATAGACAAAAACAGTCCAGCAGAGGCATTTTACCTAATGTTAGATTTAAGTCTGAAAATAGTATGCAGTCTTTTACATTATTTCCATAAAATATACATTGCCGCTTTCAATAAAAATGATTAGTGATAATTGTATACCTGAGGATATGGTAAGCATTGCTCGATTTCCCTATTACCGCTTCAACATTTGGCTTTTAGTGGCGACAGCAACTGAAAATACACCTTTTGCTTTGAGAACATAATTGATCTGGAACTTTCAATGCGGGTAACACTTTGTTGAAGAACAACTGTTGCAGAAAACACAGTGCAGTCCTCTCTTTTAAATATTTCTCTTGTAGAGCAGTTTTCAACAAGCGTATATTGGGATGACTCCAAACCCGAGGATATGATACATCTCAAATTCCTTAACGCTTCACCATTTGGCTTATTTTCGTGCCAGTAGCAACTGAAAATTCACCTTTGTCTTGGAGAACACAACTGATCTGGAATTTCAACTGAGAGCAGCCTTGATTGTTGAAAAACTACTATTGCAGAAAAGTCAACACCACAATGCTAACACGTGCCTTGCTAGCAACGTGAAAGTCCATTTGAAAACATTCAGAAGAAAAATTTAACAAATCCACTTATACATGAATAACGTTACTCGAAATGTAACCTATCAATGGTTCGCTGGTCATCGTTGGGCGCTGGGACGCGATGCGTCCCTCCGTCCCATACTTGGAGTATTGGGCTCTGGGATGTTGTGAGGCCTAGATTGTCTGTGTAAGCTCCCATTGGTGTCTGGACGTGGAAGGTAGGCGGTGCTAATTTGAGGGTATGGAGAGGTAAAGAGGGCAATAAATCATGGAACTGAGAATTTACCTATCAATTTCAGTAAATGTTTAGTTTAAAAAAAAAGACATCTCACAATTACCATACTATCCTTTGTTAAGCACAACCGATATTGCAGTTGCGCCAAAGAGTGGTTGCCAGATTACATTAAGTAAAGTAATTATGTTGCCAAACCAACTTATAGAAATATAATGACAACATAATTAATATAATTATTTGAATACAATTTCTTCCAAAAATGAGTAACATTGATAAGTTCGTTATACAAGTTTTAAAAAAATCATTATTCCTTAATTTAGCAGATAAACATTGGGTTTGTTTCGTAATGAGGAAATATTTCTAAACATTTCTTCTGTATTGTGATTTTTGTTGATGCTGAATATATAACATTTCCCTTATCACAATATATATATATATATTTTTAATATTGATACCTCATTAAAAGAATCCTTTTTCGGTAATATTGCTATAAAGCAAATTTTGAGTAATATGATCGAATGATTTTTGCACATCATTCCAATTAAGTTCTGGTTTTAATGTAACCCCAAAGAAAATGATA
>BMAV01027158.1:0-12027 GCA_019973955.1 Trichonephila inaurata madagascariensis | reverse complement strand
GGAAACCCTTTTTTTTTCGCCATTTGCGAAGCATGTAACCCGCAAAGGGAGGCACTCAACAACATTTGTTTTGCCCTTTTAAAGTGGTAATTTTTTTTTCCCCAAAAATGTTCCAAAAAGTTACTTTTTTTACTTTAAAAAATTTACAAAAATTAACAAAATGCGAAAACGGAAAAATTTATTTTTTTTTAAATTTAAAAATTTTCTATACTATTTATTATTTTATAATTGTGGAACACAAAAACCCCTAAATGTTTGCTTTTTTTTAATAAAAACACTCTGCAAGCTAAGAAAGATGTTTCATATATTTAAAAAAAATTTCTCTCATACTTAAAAAAAAGAAAAAAAAATCATGATCGCACCTCTTTTTCAAATGGATGAGGATTTTTTATATGTGTGCATATGTATGCATACACAATTTGAAACATGGTGTAATACTTAGTCTTACATTGCAATGAGAACAGATTACTATCGACATTTTTGGATTATCTTTCCATTTTCATTTCTTCTCAAACAACAAACTGCGCATTTTCTTGCGAATATTTTATCGAATATTTTCAAGAATCTAAATTTCTGCTTTCAATGAAAAATTCCGCTTACCCCCAAAAAATCGGTAAAAAAGCGCCAGAACCATGAAAACTGCCTCTCTTAAAACCCTCAATAACTACTATAAAATTTAAAATATTACCTCTAAGATGGAAGAAATATCTAATGGTCAAGGATACGGGCAAACCGATTGTGGTCAGTTTTCGGTAGCCTGTACGATATACGGGCAAACCAGTTTTGTTATTAATGAGTTAAGTAATACCAGTTAAGTATTGAACAAAGTTGATGGTGGTATCTCAACATTTGTATTTTAACAAATTTATGAAATTGACCTGTAAACTATACGGACACACACAAAATATTATTATTCATTACTTTAGATTTGAATTTTACTTTCAGGAGGTTTGAAGTGAGTTTTTAATTATATTATTTATGTTTCATGTTTATATTTTGTGGTAATTACAGCAATAAATATTTTTAAAACAAAAAGTTGTGTAGAAAATTGATTTGTAAGTTTCGGATTTTAAATTAACAAATCCTCACTATCTTTCAGCATGCAAAATTTCACTTTTTTTTTATTTTTAATCAAAGACATGAACATTTTAGGTATAGAAAAATAACTGAGTTTATTTGTCTACCTAGATTAGAGACATATCTTTAACAATGATTTATTCTGTCAGAAAGTAGCTAGAGAGATACTGTTAGAAAGAAAATGCAGCCTGGAACCATCTCCCCTTTTTTTTCAGGAGCGAGGTACTGTTGGTGATCAGATGAACACTAAATGGTTGACCGCTTTCCAAGAGACAATCCGTATTAGCAGAATAGAATGTGCTAGATATTTGTTATTATTATGTCTTATGAGAGTACGCATATTATTTTCTGAAGGTACATAAGTAGGTTATATCACGCTAGAAACGTCTAACTAAGTTATGTGAACTTTTCTGAAAATAATGATTACCTTAGAAAATGATTTATAGACATTATGGTAAAAAATGCTTTGAATTTTAAAAGTAGTTTTTTTTAATGCGTATTACAAGTCAATCACGTTTGGGAAAAGGCTTTTTTTTATGTTTAAACAGACAGAGAGAGAAACACAAATTTCAATAAGAAAGATTTTAATTGGTAGAACTTTTTGACTTGAGAAGGTTTTTAATTATTTTGTAAGATTTTAGATTGCAGCCACAGCTTGTTTTCATATACGAAAACAAAACAAAAATCTGTTAAGTGATATTATTTAAATCACTCTTTTGAACGATTTTGCAATTATTTTCTTTCTATTTTACACTGTAATTTTATTTTAATCGACAATGCTACAAATATCCTGATCACTAAAGGTGAAATTTTTAAAATAAAAGGCTACATATATTCAGCTTCTATGAGTACAAAGAATTCCTTAAGGTTAATCCAACTGGTTTAAAATCATCCTTTTCATAAAAAAAAAATTGAATTTTATTTATAGTCTATTTTGTAGCATATTTAATAAGCTTTTTAAAACTATCGTACTTTTAATTATGAGTCAGTTAGAAAAAAAAGTTATTGCTGTTCTTGTTTGAGGTAGTAAGCCCAAATCGAAACCGGAAATGTGAGTTTTAAGTTGATTTTCACCGGCAAAATGAGATTTAATGATAGATATTTTAGATATTTTAAAGAATTGTTTTTATGTTTAGTAATCTTTATTTCACTTTATAAATATTTTAATAGATATATTTGCCTTCAAATAGGCAACAGTTAACCGATTGCAATGTTGGTTTTGATTTAAACGAGTTGCTATCTTTTTATCATTTGTGTTTAAAACTAGATCTACTTATAACTTTTTATTAGCACTTTTATATAGAGTTATAGTTATTTTTAGTTAAATTAAAGTTGTCATGCCAAAAACAAGAACAATGAGGCCAAAAAAGAAGAGATTTCCAGAGAGCAGTATTTGTTGGAGAAGCGTCGATAGAAATATCAACGGATCTTCCAAATTCAGTAATTAATTCTATCAAAAAAACTTATAAGGAACTTTGCGATCAAAATCTCCTAAGAAAATGTCTTCACAGTAAAGATCAGAACTGCAATGAAAGTCTTAACAGTGTCGTGTGGAATATAATCCCGAAAGACAACTTTGTTGAGCAACAAACACTCCGTTTAAGGAATAATATCGCAATATACTTTATAATTCTGGATTTGCTGATCTATTACCTCTACTTCAAAAATTAGGATTGAAATTATGTTCTGAAATGAAAGGAAACTTCTGGTACCTTGTAAAAACGAGAATTGTTGGTTCTACGAGGCATTCAAAACCAGATAAGAAACTGTCTCGTAAAAAAGAAAGGCATTTCAAAAACGTAAAATTTTGAAGTATGATGTTCAGAAAGACACAACATACAGATTTGGAGAGTTTTAAAATTTTCCTAACTCATTAAAAAGTTTTATTGCAAATATAAACCTTATTTTGCATTTTGTGAAGAATGTTATTTTTGGATAAAGGTTAACTGGGAACAAATTTTAAAAAAAAAATTTCTTTTTTTTAAAAAAAAAAATTTTTTTTTTTGGGGGTTTTTTTTTTTTTTTGGGTTTTTGGGTTTAAATTTTTTTAAAAAAAAAAAAAAAAAAATAAAAAAATTTTTAAAAATTTTTTTTAAAAAAATTTTTTTTTTTTTTTTTTTTTTTTTTTTTTTTAAAAAAAAAAAAGGGGGTTTTTTTAAAATTTTGGGGGTTTTTTTTTTGGGGGTTTTAAAAATTTTTTTTTTTCCCTTTTAAAAAGGTTTTTAAAAATTTTTTTTAAAAAAGGGTTTTTTAAAAAGGGGTTTTGGGAAAAAAAAAAAAAGGGGGTTTTTTAAAAAAAAAAAATTTTTAAAATTAAAAAAAAAAATTTTAAAACCGGAAAAAAATTTTTTTTTTTTTTAAAAAAAAAAAAAAATTTTTTTTTAAAAATTTTTTTAAAAAAAAAAAAAAAAAACCCCCCCCCTTTTTTTTTTTTTTAAAAAAAAAATTTTTTCCCCTTTTTGGTTTTTTAAAAAAAATTTTAAAAAAATTTAAAGGGAAAAAAAAATTGAAAAAAGGGGGTTTTTTTTTTTAAAAAAAAAAAAAATTTTTTTAAAATGAAAAAAAAATTTTTCCCCCTTTTTTTGGGGAAAAAACCCCGGCTTTTTTTTTTAAAAAACCCCCAACCCAAAAAAAAAAAACCCCTTTTTTTTTTGGGGGGAAAAATTTTTTTTGGGGGGGAAAAAGGGTTTTTTTTTTTTCCCCCCATTTTTTTTTTTTTAAAAACCCCGGGGTTTTTTTTTTTAAAAAATTTTTTTTTAAAAAAAAAAAAATTTTTTTAAAAATTTTTTTTTCCCCAAAAATTTTTAAAAAATTTTTTTTTTAAATTTTTTTTTTAAAAAAAAATTTTTTAAAAAAATTTTTTAAAAAAAATTTATTTTTAAAAAATTTTTTTTTTTTTTTTTTTAAAAAAAAATTTTAAAAAATTTTTTTTTTTTTTAAAAAAAAAAAAAAAAAAATTTTTTCCCTTTTTTTTTTCATAGTTTTGCAAATATTTTTAAAAAAAACAACTAAATGATTATTTAAGGTTATATTTTTAGAAAATTGTCTCCGAACTTTATCCGGTACCCAAACTTTAAAAGGGTAAAGGTTCCGGGAAAAGGGGTTTTATAATTTTCAAATATTTAAACATACATGCTGAATAATTTTATTTTTGGGCATGTAAAAAAAATTTGGGAAAACTCCTAAACCCCGCCTTTCGGTTTAAGATCAATTTGGGTTTTCTTTTTTAGTATTAAAAAATGAGCATATGAAGCTATTCAGCCGTTCATTTTCTTCGTTAAAATCTCATTTTTTGTGTGTGTGTGTGTGTGTATTTTATTTAATCTTTAAACATATATATATATTTGAGCCTCACTACAAGTGCATTGTCAATGTCATTGCAACCGAATATAAGGAAGCAGCATAATTTAGATTCAATTCTTGAATCAAGTAGGTTTTCGTTTTAAAATTTGTAATTTATTAATTAATTCTCTATTTCTAACTCTAGCAAAAGTTTATTTCTTTGGTTTTTTCTTTGAATTAATTTTTACATATTGAGGTATAAGTGAAACATGATATCCATAAATATTTCAATCAATAAGTTTTGCATAAGAATTGAAAGAATTTATCATTTTTCATAATTATGTAATCCCATTCTTCAGATCCATATCTTTCTTAGTTCAAGGATATATATAAGTCCCTTATCATCTATAATGAAATTAGATGTTTAATCCATTTTTAGCAGAGCGAATATTTTATAAGAAAAATAAATTAAAAATAGATTTAAAAATATCTTTAAGCTCTCTTCAAAATAAACTACCTTTAGTTTCAAAATCCAAAACCAGTCAAAAAGAATTTTCTACCCCTGATTCCACTATAGACCCAACATGTCATATATGTTAAATCTGCCAGGAAGCCAAAATGTTTACTCTGACGTTGTACGGAATTTAGGAGATTGGGTAGCAGCTCTTAAAGTCGTCTTTTAGCTATCATTTAACCCCTTAAGCAGTGAATTTTTTCCCCAAAATGTTCCAAAAAAAGCACATTTTTTATTGCATATAACCGAGCACAATACTTGCATGTAACAGAATGCGAAAATGAAAGAATTTTATTTTAGTTTTCAATTTTAAAGTTTCCACATTATTTTATATTTTATAATTGTAGAATACAAAAACCCTTAATATATATTTGCTTTTTATAAGTAAACTCTGCAGGCTGTTAAGATTGTTTCACGTATCTTGAAAGAATTTCTTTCACACTTACAAAAAAATTTCATGTCCGTACCTTTTTTCAAACGGATGAGAATTTTATGTGTGTGTGCAGAAAATAAGCACTCACAATTTGAAGAAGGGTGTAATGCTAAGTCTTATATTGCAATAGGGACAGAGATAATACAGACTGTTTATGTTTACTTTTCCATTTTCATTTCTTCTCGAGCAATAAATTGGACATTTATTTGCCAATTCTGTTTCTTTATCGAATATTTTCAAGAATTTAAGTTCCTGCTTTTTAATGAAATTTCCTGCCTTCATTACGAAGAAAATTCCGAAAGAGAAGTTATTCAATACTATCGACACAAACTGCATCTCTTAAAAACACACTAGCATTAATAATCTCTCTTTAAGAATTAAAAACATATGAAAATTAACGATAGAATAGATCACATATCAGTGCCCGTAGAGCGAATGGGCAAACCGTATGTGGCCAGCTTTCGGTAGCCCTTACGGTGTACGGGCAAACCAGTTAAAGGGTTAAAATAATGATATCACCAATAGATATTGTATTACTATACATCAGTGATTCTCTAACAGTAGGACGCACCCCTTAAGTTGGCGGGATAATCCTACTTGAGGGCGCAAGCATATCAAAAAGTCGAAAATAAATTTCAAAAAAAAAATTGGTTTACTGCACGGGAGCAAAGCAAAAAATACATTCTGACTTAATTAAAATATACGTTGCATGTTAATTGCAATCTGTTTCAATTTAAAAATAAAAAAGGAAAAGTAACAATACTTTTCCTATTACTTTACTTAAAATATCTCTTACATAAAAGTAACATATACAAAATTTAATACTTATCTTGATAATTTATACGGTTTATAATTAAGATCGTACTGTAGCTATATTGTCAAAGATACGTTGCTATTGCATTCAATACATAGGTATTGTATTGGGTATTGTGTCCCTAAGCAATATTATTATACCTGAATATAGGTATTCATTTGAGGTAAGTAAATTGGACTTACCTTTTTTTAAAAAACCCGGATCTTTTATCTTCTTTCGTTCGGGGAGGCAATAAATCCAATGAATCAAATGAAGAGTCCTAATCTTGACATTCACTTATCTATTTTTAATATTAAACATAATACGTTAGTTACATAATGACTACGCGACAAAACGAAAGAACACATAACGCGCGAACAGCAAACAGGTTAACAGAGAGAGAAATGACATCATTTCACTTCATTTCATTCTGTGCGGGCTTGCGCAAAACGGAAATACAGATGGACTTTCGCATTTCGCAACATCCTCCCACCTTGAGTTTCAAACCAGGGAAACTCAAATCCTAACTATCTGTTTTATTAATCGTCCATATCGGGATGTTTCAGGAACAGTCTTCTGAAGAAAGTCATTAAAGTCCTTTGGACATCTGGCTCATCGGGAATAGTCTCTGAAGAACACTCTCTACCAGTCTTTTGGGACAGTCGGTTCATTTGTAGGAAAAAATTCGGTCTACTGGAGGTTTACGAGATCAATTTTTTGAGTCACTTCAAGGGGTATTAATGGGAGTACAGGGCGTAGAAATTCTCCACTTTCATTTTACTTTTACCAGTCTGATACTTCCATCTTGGACGGATAGAGTTCCATAACTTAGCTAAGCCTTTCCAATCCCCCTGGTATTGTCACTAGAAACTAATACAATATCACCAATTTGGAGAGGGTTTCTGTTTTTTATCAAATTTCGACGCCCTGACGTAAATGGCCCAAATATTCTGTGGCAAATTTTTTCGTAAGTCTTGTTCCTGTTGTCGAAACATGCCTTTATTTAACGATGATGGAATCCTAAAATATCAAGATCTGGAATTCCTTCTTGTTAAAGGTCATGCAAGAACATGGAAGGAGTAAGTGGAGTCAAGTCATTCACGTCATCTGAAACATAGTAAAAAGGCCACTGGTTAATTTTATTTTCTGTGTCACAGATAATGGTGTTCATCTCTCTTTAAATTAAGTGAACTTTTTCCTAAGATCTTCGTAAAATTCCTTTTATAATTCCGATCAACGTTCCACCATCCACCCCACCATGGTGCAGATGGAGGAATAAATTTCCAAATAATCTTCTGAGATCCACTGTATTGAGAAATAACGTTCCAATCGATTTTCTTCAGTAAATTTTCAGCCCCGGTAAATCCCAAACCATTGTCAGTAATTATAGAAGGTCGACCCCTTTGAGCAATAAATCTTCTGAGTCGCAAAAAGTTTTCTGTAGATAAAGATGTAGCTAACTCTAAATGGATAGCTCGTAAATAGCGCATGTAAATATAACAACCAAGCTTTCTTACTATCCCTTAAAATCAATGGACCTGCATAATCTATTCCTACGACTTCAAAAAACTGCAGCCTCTTTACGCGATCTTCAGGAAGAGGTGCTTCGACGATAGTTTAGGTCCCCAAATTAAATCGTCCAATCGCACACACAGGTTATAATTAATTTCTTACAGTTTTCCGATATTTAAGAATCCAAAATTTTCTCTTAAATTGCACATCACAATTTGAATTCCAGCATGGTTTAATTTTTTCATGTGTCTGGTTCGAAAAATTTTTTTCTACAACTGGATGCCTCGAAGGTAATTTTGTCGGATATAAAAATCTCTTGTATCTTTTCATTAAAATTGAGGTTTTACTTTCAGAATACCGTTTGGATCAAGTAACACTGAATTGCCTTTAAACGTTTTATCATCAGTTCCTGAAAAGGATTCTTTTTTGTACAATTTTCAATAGCGATTCGCCATTCACTCTTCCAGTGTCAAAACCCAAAAATTGGTTACTCTTTTCATTTTACAGTTAGTAAAAATCGAACATCCATGCAGTAACTCTTAGAAGTCTGCGTACGGGGAAAATCGGTTATAATATTTTTCCTCAGAGGCTCCTCATGGTTAAAGGCTGATGACAGTTTTCCTTTTTCAAAATTTTATAAATCAAAATCAGGAGTTCCGTTAGACTTGGGCCCTTTTTCTTCTGGAGGTCTTTAACCAATCCATACCTTCCCCCCCATCTTGACATCGTAGAGTTTCAACATTGCAACCACGAGAAGGAAGGTCAGTTGCATTCAATGGTCCGGGAACGTGGTACCAGTCTTCAGTGTTTGTCAACGAACGAATTTCTTTGACTCTGTTATAAAAAAAGGGCCCAGTTTTCCGTTCCTTTGATCCAATATAAAGCATCTGCCGAGTCTGACAAAAATTTAGCAAAATTTTCCAGTTTCATAACTACTACAACACCTGGGATAATCTAGTCTGATACTGCATGCAAGGAGTTCCAGTCCGGAATGGACAGAGACTTCTTTGGGAGCAACTCTGCATCTTCCCTTTGTATAAGTTGACAGATCGTTGAATTTTCACTCGCATCTTAAAAAAAAAAGCAGCATATGCTATCTTACTCGCATCGCAGAAAACGTGAAATGTTAAATTTCCCGGTGCATTCCTACTGGGAATAAGACATCGTGGAATTTCTATTTTATTTAGTTTAGACGTTCTTTTTCGCCATCTTTCAAATTTTTACTAATAGAGGTGGGGAGTCTCGTGTCCTGACACTTTTTAATTTCCAGCACTCTTGAAGAGGCCTTGGACCCAACGTAAAAGGACAAGTGAAACCAAGAGGGTCAAAAATCTTATGTACGGGGTTGACAAAATTTTCCTTTTTTGTCCCAGGATCGTCTTCAACACAATATCGTAAATTTATCGTAAGAGAATCAGTCTTTAAATGCCACCTTAAGCCCCAAAAAAGAAATGCTTTTTCCTTCTGGTGGTAAAGGTCGTGATTCCCAGGTCACTATAACTGTGCTCCCACCCAATAAGTTCAAATTTTGCGGTCTAAGGACTGTTTTTGGGTTCCCCGATACATTTCTCGCTCTTCATGGTCGTCCACACTGGTAACACAGTTATCTACGTAAAATGATTCTAACAGAGTTGTTGATTTTTCAAAATTGTGAGGAACGTTCTGCAGATGAAATCGAATTGTTGTTCTGATAAGAACAAGAAAGCCCGAAAACAACCCTCCGATGCTGAAAAAATTTTTGGGTTTAGCTGGGTCCCTTCCTCTCTCACCATTTTTAGATAAGGTCTATCCAATCATCAGACCAATCTGCAAAAAAGCTCTACGAATGTCTGCAAAAACGCCTATTTTCTTAAATCGAAATCTATTCATGATGGCTGAATGAGTTCGACAGTGTTTGGGCCCTTTCTAAACAATCGGTTAGAAGGCGAATTCTTTTCTCAGCTGATCCGTCAAAACAGGTCGCCCTTTGTAGTGGGGAATTTCCCACACGCCCTGTGAGGTAAGTAATGGTCACTTTTATCGTTGCAGTAGTTCTTTTACTTTTCTATGACTCCTTCTTGAAGCCATTCACTGAAAACTCCTTCGTATGCTTCTAAGTTTCCGGTCTTCTTCAAGGAATTAATACAATTTTTCAACCTTCTTTCAGCTGATTTCGCACGTGAGTAAGGGGGGGATGGCCTTATCCATGGGAGACTAACAACATATCTTCCATCAGAATCCATTTTCACACTTTGTTGAAAAGTTCTTCTGCGGCCTCTCAAGTTCTGCCCCAGTTCCCTCCTGGGTCCGATTCCGAGTGTATCTAGTCGCCATAAGTCGGAAATTTAGCGTCGTTTACATAAAGACATGACGCTATTCGTGCTGTCTGGGGATTCTCCTGCGTCTGTTTTCCCATTAATGTCCACCAAGTCGAGTTTCCCCCCCAAACTAGGTCAGACTTTTTAAATTTTTTTATGTTTCCTGTATATAATTTACCAAAACATCAGCTAATTAATCCATGAATTTCATCAGGAGAAAATTGATACAGCAAGTCTACTTGGCTATTTGTTTTAATTTCCTTAATAAATTACCCCGTGGTATTCTCCGGGGAAATTCCCGGGAAAAAATTATTTCTTGATTCAACACTTTGAAATTTCAACGGTATTTATCGGGAAAAATCACTTAAGTAAATCAAATATCTTTTGTGGGTTTCTGCCGTCTCTTTTTCCGCCGAATAAACTATGTGTCAATTTCTCTTTAAACAATGCATTCATATCTCATTTCTTTTAATGGCGAAATTAGTCCCAAATATGATTTACTACTACCAGAATCACTAGAACCCTTGTTCATTTTATTTTCACCTCAGACAAAACAACAGTGTTTGCAAAAGAACTTTGCAGTGGGGTTGGTTGGAGAGAGTCGGATTTTTCCATTTTCGTTTCACTTTTTCTTCCTGACGGGGTTTTTCGAATTTTCTAATACATATTTGGACACATGACCTTATAATGAGATTTACCACAAAATTCGCGGGTGGTACTTTTTGCTCTACAAAAACGAAAAACGTTGGTTTGACTGCAAACACCGAAACAAGCAGCCTTTTTCATCAATATCCGCTTTTTCTTTATCATTTCGATAAATTATGAGCATATCTTCGAATGGTTGCTAAAAAGTAATTTACCGCAGAATATACAAGATTCTTTATTTTCAGAAGAGTTATAAAGCTCGCAGCTGTCGTAATTCTTTCCCCCCTTGATGACGCGGAAGTACATTTTGTTTTATATTATCTAGTTCAAGGTTAAACCCGCTTCGAGCTAACAGCACTTTTTCTTTTACTTTCTATTTCCTGCCTCAAAAATTTCATAAGGGTGTCTAATTTATTATTTTCTTCATTCGGATTAGATGTCAAGCACGTTGGGGTTATAATTTCTTTCCCAGACTCAATATTCGACTGGTAGGCAAGATTCACTAAGGATATAAAATAGAAGAATAATTTGCACTAAACCCTTAAAATATTTAAAGATCTCAAATAAGTTTTATTTTGTAACAACTTAAAAAACGGTATTTTAGAACCCTACTCATTGCACACATTTTTCATCATTAGTGAAAGAACTTTCTAATATAAACTTGATTAACATATCAGTGACCGAAACGTGCCTTTAAACATTCTATGACGTTTTTCATAACTACCAGTGCAGGGGTAGGATTCAACAATTTCGCGCCCTTTAACCTTTAAGTCGCCTGCAATAGTGATATTTATCTTCGTTCGCGATCTTCCATTGTGTATTTTTCCAAACTGAGCCCAAAAGGCCAACATTTTCTTTTAAATCTCCCCAAACAATTTAAAATTCTATTTTTAGGTATTAAATTTCCGTTTTTTTAACGACTTTCGACTAGTTGAGAATTATTTTCCATTTCGACATTCTTCAAAAATTTTTGAACTTTAGTTTTCAATTTAATAAAATCTTTCGTACAAACTAAAGCTTTTGTATTTTTTCTTTATCGAAATTTCTTGAGAACACTTCTATCATTCAAAAGAATATTTTGAAATTCCTTTCCTTTACACTAAGTTCGTTCCATTTTCCCAACTGCGCAAATAAAATTTCGATTTCATAATATTTATCTTTGTTTGGGGCTGATCGTCACACCCCACCTCGCCCCCACCCTTTGTACCCCTCTTTGAAGGGACATGCAAAAGAGTCACAATAAATGTTTAGCCTTAAAATCGCATTTAATAATTGAATACAGCCAATCGCATTAAAATTTTTTCCGTCGACCGCAGACTTCAGCAACTTATGGTATCCGCATTTAAGGTTTTTTAAAAAAAATTAAAAGCATTATTTGCTTAAATTCACAGAACAACGCCCAAAGTTGCTGAACATCGCAAAAAACCACCCCATAGAGCCAAAAAGGGCGCAAAAGGAACCCTCCACCCCTACT
>BMAV01027157.1:0-11105 GCA_019973955.1 Trichonephila inaurata madagascariensis | reverse complement strand
ATTATTTAATAAAAACCTTTTCAAAAAAAAGTTTATTTAATGTTAAAAAATAATTAAATGAAAAAAAAAATTTGACCGATGAATCGAACCCGACGTCGCGCATGTATGCAGACGATATATCAACCAAGTTCGAAATCGGGGGGAAAAAATTAAAATTTCATTGTATAAGAGCTAAGCATGAATTTCAAAGGTTTTTTTTCTCCTATTGACCCATTGAGGTTTTCAGGGGGTTGAACCCCCAAAAAGGATCATATTACCCCAATTGACCCCAAATGAATTTCCTTAGTGGGCTCTCCCTTTGAGTATCTTTTGGCTTATAATGAGCCCCGGGGGGAAAATAAATCAATGAGCCCAAAAAACTGATTCGTTATTTTTTCCAAATTAACACGACCCCAAAAAAGAACCCACAAGTTTGCACTGTCAGAAGTTGGCAATATATAATGCATTGGAAATTCTTCCCAAAAAGAGCTTTAAGTCTGCAATAAAGTATTTATAGGCGTGTAAGGGGTTAGTGAGGCAAGAGTTTGCAGGCTGTTTTACAATGTCAGGAAGTTTTTGGGAAAACAGAGGTTTCACTCTAAGTTGGGGGGGAGGGGGCCAAAAGATTTTTTTGCATCCCGCCAGACAACCAAATGGACAAGAAATATTCTCTATATTTGAGTCAACATGTATCGGTGTACAAATTTCTTTTTTTTTAATTTTTAAAATTTTTTAAAAATTTATTTTTGAATGAAGATTAAGTTGGCTGAATAACTTGAAGGTAACAATGAGAATTTCAACAAATCTTACTTCTGATTTAAAAAAAAAAATGTAGACGATGTACGAAGAAATTGGTAAATTTTTCCCATTAAAATGATTCTAAAATTAAATGTTCTTGCAGCTATATGAAATTAGCAATAAAACAAATTGAATAAAACTACCAATTTTTATTTAACTTATATTTATTGAATTATAATCAATAAAATTGTACTATTATTATAATACGATGTATACCTTTTCTGAGGTGTAAAGTTAAATAATAAATGAAATGTTCTCCAATGTGGCGTGCGATCCCAAATAATTGCTCATCCTGCCCTAAGCGAATACGGTGCTTCCTAAAATATACCAAAAAATACATGAATACATCCTCTCCTTTCCAACAACAAAAGTTGAAGATAATCGAAAAAAGTATGTTGGAGAATATCACAAAATATAATGATAGAAAAGTATAAAGATTAAATCGGGATTAATAGGACTTTTTTGTTTAAGGTATTCGAAACTTGGAGTATTTTAACAAAAAAAACATAACATTTTAAACATTATAAATTATCTTTTTAGGGAAATTCCAAAAAATTATTTTTTTTATTTTACCAATAAACACTACTATTTAACTAACAATATTTAAAATAAATTATTTGAAATTTACAGAAAATACAATTATAAGTGAAATTTTAGTAATATTTTTGAAAATCTTCAAAGCAGTTAGAGAAAAAAGTAATAAACATATATTAGTAAAAGTATTACTAAAACAAATTAGATCATTTATCTAGAAAATGTACTAAAATATTAATGTTTTATTAAAATTTGTGAAAAGTTTAGAGAGCTGATTGAGTAAACTTTATTAGAAATGTGACATTCTTTATGAGACCATTATTTTTAAATAACAAGCCATAACTCAAAACGTATTCAAACGATAATAAATATTTCAGTGCATTCTCTAGAAAATAACATAAATATCAGTTCAAAATGTTTTATAGAAATATATTCGTAACATTTTGAGTTATCAGACTCACCATGATAGATTTTAAGCCATTTAAATGCCCCTTTCTGGTAGATCAAAGACCCACTTTCGGTTTTTCCAACTTCATAAAATTGATTGTAACTTGGCCTCTAGGTAGCGTAGAAACAAAACAAAGTATGTTTCGTAAAGCGAGAAGATAGTTCTTTTATAAAATTTAAAAAAAATATCTGTCTTGACCGAATTTGGTTATTTTCAACGTGTTCGGACTTAACTTAAAACATCACTTTTAACTGCGTTACTTAAAAAACAAAAAAAAACTAATGTTTTAGACATTTTTTTAAAAATTATTTTTCATAAGCAAAAAAAAAACAATAAAGGGTTTATAAATCTTGAAGTTTAGGTATACTATATTCATTCAAAAAGGTCCTTAGAAATTCGTGTATTCTTGTGTCATCTTGTGTTCATTATACATCTCTTATTCATTTTTGATTTTGTAACGTATCTGGTCTATGTGAAATGATCAAATCAGTTGTTTCCAAGGAATATATATTTTGAATGTTTACTCTAATGAATACCAATATAATGATGTTTTATAACTTTAAAATGTTAGAATTATTGAAAAATTCATTTATTTTTTCATAGTTATTTTTTATAATGAAATCAGTTATCCAAAATCTTTTTCAGAAGAATCTTCAGAAACAATAGAAAAATTTAATAACTTAACTTTATCAAGAGTTATCGCAAAATCAGCTCTTTTAAAAAAACATTTATTTCTACATTTTTTGAAGAAATGTTCATTTAAACCTTTCAAGTGGAAGTAATGAATGAAATAAAATCAAGAGATATATCTCTGGAATTGATTATTTTGATTTCCTCAGATACTGAAATTGAAAAATATATCATCTACGTCGAATCACAACTTATTTCCTCTCGTCATCTTGTTAGCGCAACTTACATTGCTTCCAATCGTAATATTACATTTCAAATTTTGGATTTCAATCTCACGCTTGATAGAAAACAGGAAATCTATTTTCAGTACGTTTAAGTGAAATTTCTGTAAATCTCAAAATATTTAGGGTAACAAATTCGTAAACATTTAAGAAAGATTTACTTTCGTTAGTTTTATATTTTCTCTATTTTTTAATGACTAAAATGAAATTTTATTTAAAATCATGCAAATAATCACAATTTAGAATTATCAAATTATCATTTTTTTTAAAATTAAAAGTGATGTGAAAATTTTGTTGCTTTTGGTATCTAACTCAGGGCTTTAAACTTTTTAATATTTGCGACCAATACCAAATTAATTTCATTGCCCCTCCATACAATAACAATGTATTGAATTCAATAATATTACTTTAAAGGGAAAGCTACAATACGACTTAAACCTTTTAAAGTTCCAGCGGTATAAACGTCATTCAGCTAAAGGTTATTTTCTGACGACATTAGGTCTGTCTTCACTGTATTCCATAAATCATTAAAGTCTTTGGAATAAATAAAACCCATGACGTGTTTGGAAGGATTTACTTTTTCAGAGGGTTTTTTTTATTCCTTTCTTCCCTTCCCCCAAACGTCACATTGGGAGCGGGGGGCAATCGCGTAAGTTTTAATCGGCAGTTAAGGGGTTTAATTATAAACCATACAAAAAATTATCAAGATAAGTATTATTAATTTTTGTATGTAATTTTATATATGATAAAACCATATTGTCGCTGGTAATTATTAAACTAGTTCTTTACGTAGTATTGTTAAATTAATTATAAAATATATTGTACAGTATACTGATGCATTTATAAGTGTATTATATCAGTGTAAATGTGTATTTTATTTTTTATTACGTCAGAATGCATTTTTTGATTTTCTACTTTCAGTAAATTAGTAATTTTTAAAAAATAAACTTTTGTTTTAGACTTTTCAATATGCTCGCGCCCCCTCATAGAGTTATCACGCCCCCACAGTTTGAGAGAAACACTGATCTAACTGTTACTCAGAAAAAGAAAAACCCAAGTAAATGAAAGATAAAGATTAATTGTTCATAACTCATCTCAATATTGCAGGAAATAATTGAATTTGGTCCTCAAATTTATTTAATTATGTAGGATTTAGTGAAAAGTAATGTTCCTCACAAGATCAACCATCTCGGAAAGGAAGTATTGAAATAAGGCATCTCTGTTCTGAAACTTTCGATCACCACTGGTCTCCCTTTACGCATCAGCCTGACATCGTAGATCCCCAAGATTATGAACACACTTCATAGTCTCCCACACATGTGTGAATTATTTAAAGGTTCTTCAATAATTCTAAGACCACCTCTGCTACTTATACAGAATTTTTATCACTTCTTTTCTTTTCCTTTAAGAAAATAGCAAATATCTAATTAAAAATATTACACAAAATACTAATTTCAAATAAATAAATAATGTATTTAATAGTATCTAATCAAAATTCTTAATAAGAAGGATGATATAGCATTTCAATTAGGAAATTGGGATGGATGCAATCGTTATTATGGCGCACTATGAACTCACTTTTTAATTTTTGCACATGTGTTTCTACTATATTTTTTGAAAATATTACGCTGTTATGATGGCTATATAGTTGCAAGCAACAGAATTAATATTCTTGTTCGAAATACATATTCCAGTAGTTTTTTCATTGGGGGCAATTTAGTGATCTGTGTCGTCCAGGATGGCACGTCTTCCAATTTTTCTATAAGGCCTTTCAGAATCTGTAAAAGAGGAAAATCTTAACATTAAAAGAGAGATTTTCGTGGACCTTCTAGAACAGGAGTACATCTTTTTTTTTCTGCTGGGCCGCATACATACGTCAGCTATTTCACGCGGGCAGCATTCATATGTTAGTTATTTCAAGCAGGCCGCAACGTGAGGATAAATGGGGAGAAACGCCTTAAGACCAAGATAACATTGAAAATTTAAAATATGGAAAATTGATTAAAATATTTTTGACTCCTGTTTTGCTTTTTCTATTTGTTAATTTTTTCTATTTTTTTTATTTTTGTCTCTAACATTAAATTAGAAGTATCAAGAAACACTCCTTCACAATTTCTGCATCAGTAAATGGCTTCATATGATTACCAAAAATGTAACAAATTTCAAAGGTTGTCTCTGTTACCGCTGTGATATAACTACTAATAAAACATTTTGTTGCTGTTGCAAAATTTATTCAAGAAAGCCTATTGAAAGAGACCTCTTGAAAGAGATCTTCGAAGAAAAGTGTCATTGAAGGATTCCTATTTATTGGTATTTTTTAAATGCAGCACTTTCGTGACAAATCGAACAATTACTGATCCATATTTGTGTTTCACTACAAAATAGTCAACCTCCTAATCGTCTTGAAACGATATTTTTTCTAATATTTTTCGATTGCAAGACATAAAAATAGTTAAAAATTAGTTCCACTCATAAAATTGTCACTACTTTATTGTTGTCTGTTATCACTAACCATAACCATTCCAGATAGAAAAAATTCAATTCGTACCCGTACGACAACGACAGCAAAAAGCAAATTTACATATTTGATTTCTTGGCAAAGAATTTCCCTCCAAATTTTAATACAATGTTCTTAAATAAGTGAATTTCTCAAAGTAATGGGCCATGACCGGGTTACTTAAAAAGGCTCGGGGGGCGCAGGTTGAGTATCGCTGCTCTAGAAAGACGCTGGGGACGCCTAATTGTCCGCGGACCACAGCTTAAGAATCACTGAAATAAGGGATTAAAATAAAGTTATCAAAGTTTTTAATTTTTATTGCAATCACTAGTAGAAAAATAGGGTTATTTAGCTGACGTAATGTATGATTTATATCAGTGGCCTAACGGAGAAAATTAGGACCCCCCCTTTTCAAAGTCAGGTTTAGCCTGTTATATTTTATAAATTGGTCCCATACTTACTTGACATCAGTCAGTACGTATCCCTAGAATTTTGGCTTCCCAGGATCAGTGGCTTCAGAACCTAGGCTCCCTAGAATTCTGGGCGTCCCAGCGATGCGGGGATAAACATTAAGCCACTGATTTATAAAAAAGAGGGACAGAGTGGTTATAGTAATTATGTTTCAGTTTGAAGTAATTGAAAGGAGTATTTCGAAACTTTTTGTAATGGGCTGCATTTGGGAAACTAAGCCTTTAAAGACACGGCAAGTCCCCAAGTGTTACCAAATTAATACTCAAGAGATCTCTTACGTGCCATATAATCATATGATATGAAGGTCTACGATTTTCGCATCTAAAAAATGTGTCAACTACAACTTCGATCAAACCCGCCACCTTAGGCGTGAGAGGTGGGTACGCTACCTTGAGCCAACGAGCTTGATTATTTCAAACCTGTTGGGTGGTTGCAGTAACCTTGTGATCAAGGTCACAGGCTCGTGCCTGGCATGTCATGAGTTCCAACCTAGTGCCTTTGAAGAACCGCAGTGTAGAGGAGACCTCTACACTTTGAACCTGTAGTAGCTCCAACGTCCTTCTGCTGCTGTGGCTTGGAAACTAGGAGAGGGGGAGGGAGCTCACGTGTCTTCCTTGTCCCTTGCCCGTTTCTCTAATAGCCCTCGCGCAGCTTTATAGTATGACGTTAATATCTCTCTCTCTTCGAAACTGTTGAGGCAGAATTGAAAATACCAGGGAGTGTATTTGAGCTGCTCCACCAGTTTTTGTGAATGATTATTTTTTACGGAATCAGTGTTCTGACTTACGTTAATGTACGAGTATAAGAAGATTTCTAAGATATTAATTTGTATATAATATATAATTTACACCTCTGAATTTTCAACTTGAAAACACACTCAATTCACTAATCGGTTAATGATATTTATTTTGCGTAAAAAACAATCGCATTAAGTCTAGTTAGTTTTTTTTTTTATTATTCTCTATACGAATTTTAAATTTTTATAAATATATCTAGATAAAAATGGGGTCATAATTAAGAGTTATATTTTTGTTCTTTCGGACTTTTACATTTTAATAATCCAAGGAAGTATGTTTAAAATATTACTTCCCCACTTTCTGATAATTCTCAACTTTTGAACTAATAGAAACATTGCAATGAATTCCTTAAATCATTGGTGTTGAATAATTGTAAATATTGCCTACGAGATACTAAAAATGGTACTAAATAAGTAACTTTGATTTATGTTATAGTGACAGTTAGTAATGAACTATTATTTTCAATCCCAATTTTAAAGATGATTTTATGTGTTACTTCGACGATAAAATTACCAGAAAGGGAACTTATAGCAGAGATATAAATAACAACTATTCATAATACTTGAGTCGTCTATCCGGAATAATGGTTAGCACCGCTGATTGTTGTGATGTAGGACCTGGGTTCGAATCCCGAAGAAGGCATGGAAGTTTGGAAATGTACAGTGCATTCGTGGCAAAGGGGTTCTCTAAATAGTCGTCGATCCGCAAGTCCTTTCGTGAGGTTGGTGGAAGGGAAAGAGTTGTGGGAGGCCCTTGAGGATTTTTCTCTCAAAATTGGGCTGGGAACGAGCAAAATCGCGTGCTGACACTACATTGTGCTCGAAGCTACGGCAAGCGTACATTCTAGCCCTTTGCTATGATGAATTTCGTGGACTCGGCCTTTCTATGGGAGACAGGTGGCATTAGAACAACAAAACAACATAATACTTGAAATAAACAATTAATAATGCCTATTATACAAAATACACACAGTAGAGATCGTCTTTTGATGAGAAACTGGGCGCAGTAGCCGAGTGGTATAGGTATCGGACGTGCCCTTTCCCTTTTCGAGTTCGACCCAATACCCCAAAGAACCCACGTGTAGGGCAGCGATGCACTTAAATCTGTCGAGGCTGAAACGTCCTCCCTTGGGTGGTGTGTGTAGTTGGAGGGGATCCAGCCTCATGTCATCCACTCCTTGACCATGTTTCAAAATTACGTGGTCCGTCACCAAAAGCCCTCGTGTAGCTAAACAGTGCGACGTTAATATTCAATCAATCAATTGATGAGAAACGGATTTGTAAGAATCATAACAGAAAATATATAAATGAGTAAAATTTCATTTCTCTCTATCAACCAAGAAAAAGCTAAACTTTTGACTGTAACGCAGAGAAACTATGACCTATCCCCTTTAAAAATGTAATCTTTTTTTTACAGTAGTTTAAGTACCTAGGAACTGTCATTAGTAATACTAATGATACAAAGGTTGAAGTAAGAAATAGGATACTTATAGCAAACAAATGTTTCTATGGGTTGAGAAGCCAACTTAAGTTCAAATTTATTAATGTCAAACTAAAAATTCAACTTATACCAATCCTTAATTAGATCAATTGCATTGTATCGCAAAGAGGGCTGGCCATTAGATAAATCTGAAAAAGATAAACTGCTGTTTTTGAGAGAAAAATACTCCGAAAGAACTTAAGTGTAGTTAAGGAAAAATATATGTCTTTTGAATACAATATAATTATGGAGTTTATAACAGATTTAAAGAAATAGATATTATGTCAAAGTTATAATGGCTGGTTGCATTATATGGCTAGCATACTATTTTAGATAAAATGATTTAAACTCCTAATTTGTGTTTTAAAAAAAAAGGGGTACACGGGTTTCCCCCCCCAAAAAGGGGAAAAATCTTATAGATCTGAGAGTGAACAGTTGGCAATCTATCCCTCCTAAAAGAGTCAAGAGGGGGGGGGAGAAAGCCTTGGGCCCGTGGGGAAAATGTAATGCAGCTGAAGAAAAAGGAAGAAATTTCTTTAAAGATTTATACTTTCTGAAAAACCCTTTTAACTAGACAATCCAAAATATTTTTTTTTTTGTTTCTACTATGAAAATCCTTGTAGTTATTAATATTCCAATTATATCTCGAATAGTCACTGAAAATATGATTGTCGTTACTATCAAATAATCTACAGTTTTATAATTTAATTTGTATTTTATAGAAATACGGATAGCTAAAAGAGCTTTTAAAAGGTTTTTCCTGTTTTTATCCTTGTACTCTAACATTATCTTCAAGAATGAAGTATTATTATATTTCACTGTGTTTTTTTTCTTTTCTTTATTTATTTGTAACAATATTCTCACAGCAGTGCTTCTCAAACTTTCAATACTCGCGACCCAATATTCAATCATCATTTTCATCGGGCCCCCTCCATACAATAACATTGTATTGAATTCAATAATACTATATTTTTACACTAAATTTACAATACGACTTTAACCTCTTATGTGCCACCGACGATATAAAACGTCTCGCTCAGCCAAAGCATTAATCTTCTGGACGTATATATACGTCTTTCCGAAGTATGATCTTTTCTGTGCACTGCTATCCATAAAACTATTCTTAAGGCTTTGGAACACAATAAAAGAATTTGACAGTCTTTGAAAAGGATTTACTTATTTCAGAGGATTTTGCTTATTTATTCCTTTTCTCTCCCCCAAATAAACATCAAAATACGAGCGTGTACGTGGAAAACCCTGGCATTGGGGACCAAACCGCGTAACTTTTAATCGGCAGTTAAGGAATTAATTATAAACCGTACAAATCATCAAAATAATTGTTAATACAAGCCCATGGGGTCACCGGTAATATTATCAAGCTTGTTCTTAACTTAATGTTGTTAAATTACTAATGAAATACATTGTTCAGTACAGATACTTTTATAAGTGTATTATATCAGTGTAAATGTGTATTTTATATTTTATTATGTCAGAAAGTATTTTGTTTGCTTACTTTCAGTAAATTAATAATGTTTTGAATAACCTTTAGTTTTCAACTTTTCAATATGCTCGCGCCCCCCTTATAGAGTTATCACGCCCCTCAAAGGGGGTGCGCCCCACAGTTTAGAAACTCTGTCTCATAGTTATAGGAAAGTTATAAGAGATTTTTAAAACGAATATGATGCATAGTTTCATTTTAAAGCAAAATAAAATTTTACAACACATGATTCAATATCTTTTTCTCATTGATTAATTTCTTTAGAAAAAAAGTTCGATTGAATTTTTGCTATATTATATTTTCTAAATTAAAAATATTCTCAAACAATATCGAAGGTTTAATACAAGAAACAAATAAAATAAAAAAGATTAAAAATATCTTCGATCTGATTTTTTTTTTAAAAAAATTAAATATATAAGTAATCATATTGAGTAGTGATAATGATGACGTAACGGACAAGGTGTCTGGGCTAAAAGCATCCAAAAGTTATGGATTAATATTACGGAACTACTCATCAGAATGTCATAACCTGTTCATCCATGGATTGGAAAACTCTCTTAGATTTTTTGGGTTTAGTTCATTCGGCCGCATGTGCACGCATTATTCGGCAATCGCAGACGATAAACTTGTTACACTGATTTCGTTAGTAAAGATGTGGACGCCACAGCAAAAGGCGTATTGCGTACTTTGGTTAACGTAATTTAAATAAGTCACGCGTGAACAGCGACGTGTTCGAACAAAATGGAATGTCGTTACTGGCTTGCCTAATAGATTTATCAGAACTCCAACAAAATGAATCAAGCACACGATCAACAGTGTCTTCCATCACAAAAACTTAAGGCTACTTGCCAGCTTGAGAAACCAAAGTTCCCGTCTCTTTTAAAGTTTTTCCATTCGTGGATAGGTTTTGATTTCGGAGGATAGACATTCCATTCCGTTTGAACACGTCGCTGTACACACGTGAATGATTTAAATTCCATTAACCAAAATACGCACTCCTCCTTTGCGGACGTCCAATCTTCTAAAGAAATCAGTAACAAGATCGTCTGCATTTCCGAATAATGCAGCACGTCGGCCGATCGGACTAGACCCAAAAAGTCTTGGGGAACTTGGTCTGTTTATTACATTCTGATGGGTAGTTCCGTAATAATAAGCCATAACTTTTGGATACTTTTAGCCCGGACATCTTGTATAATGTTCTTAAATTTATTACATAATTTCCAATGCTAAATGAAAAACGGAATTGGAATAGACATTTTTTCATACTTGTAAATAATTAAATACGATGTTACCAAATTTAAGTAACATGAACCAAACTACCGTATATTCAGGCTCAAAATCCGCACTTTTAACACACAAAAATAAGCTCGAAAGGTACTTGCGTATTATTGCAACAATCGCCAACCTTCAAGATAACTCCCCCAGTTGGCAACCTCAATTTCGCATTTGTCGTATGCGCTGAATTGTCAATCATGTTCTTCTTTCATATAATGTCGCCAATAGGTTGCAATAATACTAAGTCCCGATCGAAATTTACGAGTGCGCACTGTACGCTGGATGAGTGAGAATTATTTTAACGTCCCACTGTAAAGCAACACGAGGGCTTTATAGTGGTGACGGACCTTACAATTTTGAACCTCGATCAAATGACGAGGATGACGCAGGTGCTTTTCCCCAAACTGGAGGGTACGGC
>BMAV01027156.1:0-90596 GCA_019973955.1 Trichonephila inaurata madagascariensis | reverse complement strand
TTTTCTTTTTTTTGACAAATGTTTAGATTATTTATTAAATTTATGGTATTTTTCATTAATAAGAAAATTTATCGGTCTTTTCTTATTTAGAAATATGTAAACTTTTGTTTGTAAAAAAAAGTTTTTGTTAAAAATTTTTTCGAAACATCACAGATTTTGTTTTATTTTTATTTTCAGTGAACACGTATTTGTGTATATATCACTGATGAATGATATATAGGCAGATGTTTTAATTTAAATTGTTCACACAAATACATACAGTGGGCCACAAAAGTGTTCGCACACTTGCAATTTCTTATAAAATTTAATGTTTTCGACTAATAAAAATTAATATATTGTAATTGTAACTTTTTTATGTGTGATATCTGCAACTTGTTTTTAATGGAATGACATCTTTTAAAAATAGTATAACCATTTTTTTAAAAAATTAATAATCAAAAAAGCTACTAAAAGATTACGCCCAAAAGTCTTCGTACATTCAACAAAAATCTCAACTTAGCTTTAAATATTGTATTTCTTTCTTAAGTACTTAGTAGGATATCTTTTAGTGTCCACAACAATTTTAAAAGCGTATTGGTATAGATTTAATCAGTTTTGAAATTTCTGCATCGATTTTCCTCCATTCTTCGGGATTGTTTTTACCACATTTTATGTTTATTTGTCATGTTTTCTTTTTTTACGTCAAAATCTCATCAAATATGTTCTACTGGGCTAAATAAAGTGATTGAGGAGGTATTTTCATAATTTGGGGACAGTTCGAGAGACACCAGTGGCGTACATTGAGAGCAGTGCGCTTGGCGTCATTATCCTTTAAAAAATAAAGTCGTTTCCAATACCCAAATTTTGGGCGTATAATTTAAAACTCTTTAAAATATTTAAATAGAGCTCATGATTCACAATATCACAAAATTACCAAAATTACCTCCTTCTGTGGCGCCGGGTTTACACCCCACACAAGAACACTTCCACATCCATGTTTTTATAGATCCAACTAGATTCTTGGGATTAAGTTTCAGAAAATTCAAAATTGATAGCAAATTGATTGGCATGGCAGATAATTCAACATTTTGGGTTCCGAAGAGCCTATAATAGCTTGTAAATGAAAAATAAGGAGTTTAATCCCAGGGATTTATGTGGAACAAGAACTTCTCCACATTCAAGCTTCAGCATTGAAGTGAAGATGTTCTGGCGTGGGGGTGTAAATTGGCCTCAGAATTAAGTAATTTGGTATTTTTGATGGTATTGTGAATCATGAGATCTATTTAAATATTTTAAAGAGAAATTTTAAATTATCCACCCGAAATTTGGCTGTTGGAGACGACTTAATTTTTTAACAGGGTAATAACGCCAAGCACACTGCTCTCAATGTACGCCACTGGTGTCTCTATAACTGTCCCCAAATTATGAAAATACCTCCCCAATCACTTTATAGCCAGTAGAACATATTTGGTGAGAATTTGACGTAAAAAAAAGAAAACATGACAAATAAACACAAAATGGGAAGTGAAAACAATAATCACAGAAGAATGGAGGAAAATCGATGCAGAAATTAGAAAAAAAAAACTGATTAAATCTATACCAAGATGCTTAAAAGTTGTAGTGGACATTAAAATATATCCTAATAAGTACTAAATTAAGAAAGAAATACAATATTTAAAGCTAAGTTGAAATTTTTGTTAAGTGTACGAAGACTTAAGTGGCGTAATTTTTAGTAGGTTTTTGATTATTAATTTTTTTTAAAAAATAGTTATACTATTTTTAAAAAATTAATTATGTCATTTCATTAAGATCAAGTTGCAGATATCATAAAAATTACAATTACAATATATTAATTTTTATTAGTCGAAAACATTAAATTTTATAAGAAATTGCAAGTGTACGAACACTTTTGTGGCCCACTGTATATATATATATATATATATATACTGTTGTTTTTCTGTTGACAAAAAGGATGTTATTTGGGGGAAAAAATCCAATTTCTTCTGATAAAAATTAATAAAAAAAAATTTTTAGCTGTTGAAAACATTCGTTAATACGATGTTTCTTATTCGTTAAATAGGGATTTTTGCTTGCATTTTAATCGTGGGAAAAGAAAATTCATCAAGTCGCACAATTCGTTAAACAGGGGCTCGGTAAATCGGGGTCAACTGTAATTGAAATTTTCTTCTTAATAAATTGTTGGTCGATGCATACGTACATTACATAATCAATTTCATATATACCGCTTGTGTCGTACTTAAAAACATTTAAAACCTGTTTAAATAATTTCATTTAAATTAACATTTTCATGACACAAATGCAGCAAATTTATCTAAATTTAAATTGGATTTAAAATCACTTTATAGGAATTATTTCCCTAAAAGTCTATATTTAGTATTAACACTTTACACACTACATTAAATTTACATAAAACATCTTTATCATAATATCTCATACATATAAACAACATCTTATGTTTCAGATCAATCATATCATAAGTATATATCATGAGGAACTTAAAGGGATGATCTCTTCCAAGTCGAATTGAAGAAGGGATGAAGCCACAGTATCCAAGTTGTCATGGTCAAAGCTGTCGATGTCTAGTCGCGGGTTTGCGTCCTGTTGGCACTGAAGACAGTCGTGTAGACGGGTAGATACATGACCTCTGGCGTGGTGTTGTTACAAAATGAAAAAATATTTTTGGGGATGAATTATACAATACATGTACATGTATGGGTTCTATATAGTTTTTCTTAGTATACCTAAAAGTAGAGGTTGTAGATTGAAATAATATTCAAACAAATTCATTTTTTGTAATTTATATAAATTAATTAATCTACATAAATATAAGTTATTTTCTTTGGAATTATTAACCGTGCGCAGTCATATTTTACTAAGCTGAGATGAGACTTAGGAAATGTAAAGGTTAATTGGCCACCTTGGTAGATATAGATATGATGACGATGAAAAGCTGAAAATTACTTAATAGTTAAAATAACGAAAATTGTACCTACATAACAGTATAAGCAAATATTTTCATGCTCTCCAAAGTCTAAAATACAAAAAAAAAATCAAAAAAAAATTTTTTTTTTCTTTATAATTGAATTGGTATAACGGATAAATGAAACTTGTTTTTCAATCTCATTTACATTATTTTGCTACACTGAAGATGGATGAAGGCATTTTAATACATATAAAAATAAACAAAAAAATGTGTGTTTACTTATGTACGCACGTAAGAAGTTATATTTCTTTGACGTAACAAGATTATAAAATCTTTCTAAAAATCTTGAGCAGGGCAACCTGGACCAAGGACGAAAGGCGGTCACGAGCAGAGTTGAACGATACTAACCTTCAATCAATCGGTCCAGCCAAACCCAAGATAATCACGATTTAAATAAGTTTAAACACCCCCACACAGGGACAATAGGACCAATAACATGGGGGTGTTACGGCAGACTGTATCGGGAGATGAGGTGAACCGAATGTGACACCTGAGACCTCATAATGAATGTCTCAGCGGGAAGAATCGTTCTTGAGAAAATTAAGACATCCGCTTGAAGAGCCCCCGAGTTATGGTCATTTTAAAATAATTAAAACATTTAAAACAATTAAATAAAATAGAAGCAGGTCACCCAGCAACTCAAAACTCGGCCTGGTTGTGAGAAAACACAACATGAATCCATTCGAACCGGTCCGGAGTCTGTAGTTTTAAATGGGGCGGCGGCACAACTGTGACGTAAATGGTCAAGTACATCCCAACGATACACAGAGTAGTAGGTGATCCCAAAAAGTTTCATCCTTCTATCTCTGTAATATCGTTACGTCATCAAAAGATCGAACCCCATAGGAATAACATGGGAATTCTAATTTTAGTGATAACGCCTCCTAGGCCCACTATCTACACACGATTTATAACAGATGAAAGAGCTGAACAAGGAGAACCTATGGCCCGAGTTTTATTAACGAAGCTAAAAACTTCTCGTAGCTATGCGTGATTTAAAAATTTAAAACTTTTAAAATAATTTTAAAATGTTAAATATGGGTGAAAAATGGGGCTAAGGCCCTGAAAAATATATCTTGGATGTTCACAGAGAGAACATTTGAATCCAGCTGGTGCAGTCGACCAAGGTGGAATAGGATTTGAGTTATTTCTAGGGAAGCCCTGTAGGGAAGCACGGAGGGGCCAATTCCCAATTCCACGTAAAGCTCGCGCTAATACGAAAATATAGTAGACCTCCAAAAATCAAGTCCCAAGCTCAGTTCCTTGGGAGGTGAAATTTTTTCCAGTCCCTATAGGGTTAACATGGGAGCATGATATTTTAGTGCTTAAGCCCTCCCCATGCCTACACAATGGGAATGAAGTAGATGACTGGATGGGTCTCGACGAGTGGAATAGCTGGTTCAAATCTCAAATCCGAGACTCGAACAGGAGCCAAGATATTGTGAATTTAAACAAATTTAAATGTTTAAAACAAGTTTAAGACAATTAAAAACTATGGAAGAAATAGCCCTATGAGCATAAAATTATAACAACTGCAAGAGCAGATAGAGAGGGATCGAATGAGCCAGGTCCGAATGGACTGTGAGGCTCGGGTGCCGAGATACTGGCCAAAAAGCTGTACAGGGGGGAATGTACAGGGGGGTGCGTCCCAACAGGTATGGTTTATAGCAATAGTTATTATAATCCCCCAAATATCAGTCCCATAGCAACCAAAAAGTGGCATGTTAAAAGATTAGACAACGGTGTGCGCGCGTATCGGTGTCGCGAAGGTATGCGCGCGCATTCGTGACGGTTTTTCGTCACATCCGTGACGGTGTGAGAGAGCATCGTAAAAATTTACCCTCATCCTTTTTCCCTAACGCCCAAAAAGAAGTATAACTTCAATAAAAAAAATAACATGCAAGAAAAATGTATAAAATCAAAATAAATCTTTGAAGTTTTACTCTAAATGTGCTACAACTGAAAAGTTATTTAAAAATTCGTACACATTTTGAAAAATGAGAGAAATTGTATTAATTTAAAAAGAACCAAAAAAGATCAAATAAAAAAAACGTAATTACTTTTTTTTTCTGGAAAACCAATTGGAAAAATATGAGTACCAGGATTTCAAGAAATAGAATACGAGTTATTTAGAAATGCTGGAAAAAAAAGCAGAAAAATATTGAAAATTGAATGCGGGAAAAATGAAAAAGAAAATAATAATAATAGCTTTTAAAAAATTAAGAAAAGCCGAAAGAAAATTGCTATCAGGATCTTATAAAAGATTGATGGTAAGTGCTATGAAAGGTTATGAACCAAAGTACTCGAATACATTGGATATAACACGAATAATTTTCAATTTATTATTCGAGTTATTTTCCATTTATTCAGAAATTCTGATTTCCATTAATGAATATCATCGAACAAGAAACGTTTCAAAATGCATTACTTAAAAATAAAATTGATGTAAATTAAAGTGGCAAATCGCAATTTGCTGCTAGGAAAAAGAATTCTTTTTGATAGATTTACGATTGTGGCCGCGCAAATTTGTACATTTAAGATCCACAATAAAACATACTGCCGACAAATTTCTTATCCTATTTGTAAACAATTTCAACCGAAATAAGCAAAATCCTAATCAAGAATAAGAATTTTTATAAAAATTAGAATTCTTGGAAAACGAAGGAGATAGAAAGAGCGTATTAGACAATCCTTTTCGTACATAAACATTTAATGTGGTTTACTTAATATTATTTTTAAAAATCCTAGTACTCACCAATAATGTCCGAACTATTCATGTTCAAAAAAATGACAAAAGACGACAGCTGCAATCCAGACAACGCAAAGTATGGAACTGTTCAAGCTTGTGAAAAAATCGAACTAAAACCGTCTGAAATAAATATCGATATTGCCAGAAATATATACCAATAAAGAGTTAATTTTAATATATTATGATAATAATTATAAATAATAAAGTAATACACAAGACAATGAATAATAAATAACAAATAATTGAAAAAATAAAATCAGAAGAAAAAAGAAATTTACAAAAAAATTAATAATTATAATAAATAAATAAAATAATAAATTTTAATAAATGCAATAAGTATGGCAACCATTGAACCAAAGTTAAAAATCAAGGTAACCATATCAAAATGCTATCTCCCAAGTTGGCGAATGTCAACAACAACGTGGCGCGTCAATTTGATATCAGTAATGTTAGCATTACTGATATCAAATTGATACTCAAATTTCCAATTATCAATAGATTTCTGATAGCAAAATTTTAAAAAAATACATCAAATATCCATCAGGAAACGGCATAAAGCAAACTTTAATTTTCTATAAGAATTCCAATATACAAATAAACGTGAGGTATTCTTAGAAACGAAATTTTACTGTAAATATATCTTGTTTATATTAGAATACTCAGAATTCAGTTATGGAATCTTAAATCTATTTTTTTAAATCAAACAAAATTTAAAAATCACTAAAATTATGATGTATAATATTTCATATTTCTTATTACTAGTTTTTTCATTCCTCAAATGAGTTAACTTATAAACAAAAACTGAATCAATTCATGAAAAAGGAATTTAATATAAAGGATATTCATCTACATCGTAACGACGCCTAAACTGCCATGGAAGCATATATTTTCCTCATTATCATTTAGACTTTTTAAAAATCCTATTTTAAGACAACTAATATAAAAAATAATACTTTTAAACCAAGCACTATTCCAACCTAACCAGTGAACAAGAATAATTTTAAAATTACTCACCTCGCATAATTGTTAGCATTACGTTCGAATCTGGCGGGATTCTGAAATACTGCCTTTTTACATTGCAGTCGGATTATCCATTACTCCTAATTAGTCATTCAATTGTATCTACAAAACGTAGATCATACTCCAATGAAGAGAGAAAAACGTCTGCGTTGTCAGTATACTTTTTCGAGTTCCCGCCTTTTGCTAGACAAAATAACACTTCTGCCGAGAGCAGATTATGTTGTGTATAATTCAGTGCTTCTCAAACTTTCAATATTTGCGACCCACTCTATACAATAACAATGTATTGTGAATTCAATAATACTATACTTTGACGCTAAAGCTACAATACGATTTTAACCACTTAAGTGCCACCGGCGTATATAAACGTCTCACTCAACCAACGCATTAATTGCCCCGGACGTATATATACATCTATCCGAAATACGATTTGCTATCTGTAAAATTATTCCGAAGGCTTTGAAATTCAATAAAAGGTTTTGACAGTGTTTGCGAAGGATTTACTTAATTCAGAGAAGATCTTAATTATTTATTCCTTTTCATCCCCCTCCAATACATCCCATACCCGCGCCTACGGGGAAAAACTGTGGCATTCGGGAGCGAATCTCCTAACTTTAAATCGCCAGTTAGGGAATCAATTATAAACCGTATAAATTATCAAGATAAGTGTTAATTTTTATAAAAATTTTATATATGACAAGCCCATCGGGTCACTGGTAATTATTAAACTTGTTCTTAACTTACGAGGGGAGGGCACGACTAAGGAAATTCATTTGGGATCGAGACTTGGTGTAATAGTAGTACTCTTTTAGGGTGTTCACCCCTCAATGTAATTCCGTCGAATGGCCAGTCAATTCGGAGAAATCAGCCTTCGAAATTCATGCTTTGCTTTTTTTACAATTAAATTTTAATTTTTCCCCAACGAGTTCGTAGCTTGATTGGTAAATCGTCTGCTTTCTATGCTGGAGGTTAGGGTTCGATTCCACGCGCGATCAACTTTTTTTTTTCAATTCATTTAATTATTTTTTTAAATTAAATAAATTTATTTATGAAAGGTTTATTAAATATTAAATGATATTTTTGTAATTATTTTGTGTTTTATAAAATAAAAAATTTAATATATATATTTTAAATTTTTTACTAGTAAAATTATTAAAAATTATTATTAATTAAAAATATTTAAAATTTGTATTAATTAAAAATATTTAAAATTATTATTAATTAAAAATATTTAAAATAATTATTAAATAAAAATATTTAAAATAATTTTAATAAAAAATTATTAATAATTAAAATTAGTAAATTAATTATTATTTATTAAAATTAATTAATTAATCACTGTTTATATTAATTAATTAATCACTATTTACTACAATTAATTCATTATTATTAAGCATTAGTAAGAAATATTATTAATTTATTATTAAAATTATTAATTTTTTATTGAAGTTATTAATTTATTATTAAATTTATGATTTAGTATTAAAATTATTATTAATTTATTATAGAAATTATTTAAATAATTTTATATTAAAATTATTTAAATAAACTTTTTGAAATTAAATAAATTTATTTGAAAAGGACTTATTAAATATTTTATAAAATTGTAAAATAATTAATAACATATAAAAAAGAATTATAAAAAAATGTATTTTTTTATATGTTATTAAATTAATTATTTTACAATTTTATAAATATTTAATTAGTCCAATTTTATAAAATATTTTTTAATTATATTAATTATAAAATAATTTAATAATAATATATTTTATAAATTATTTTATATTATATATAATATTTTATTTATAGTATATTGTATTTCACATTATAAAACTATTTGCAACTAATTTTTTTGTAAAATATCATTTAAAATATTTATTATATATTTTATTATAAATATTACTTATTAATATAAAATATATTTATAAAATTCAATATAATTATTTATATAATTGAAGTAATTTTTTTATTTTATAAAATACAAAATAATTACAAAAAATATAATTTAATATTTGTAATAAACCTTTTTATAAATAAATTTATTTAATTAAAAAAAATAATTAAATGAATTGAAAAAAAACTTGATCGCGCGTGGAATCGAACCCTAACCTCCAGCATAGAAAGCAGACGATTTACCAATCAAGCTACGAACTCGCTGGGAAAAATTAAAATTTAATTGTATAAAAGCTAAGCATGAATTTCGAAGGCTGATTTCTCCGAATTGACTGACAATTCGACGGAATTACATTGAGGGGTGAACACCCTAAGGGAGTACTACTATTACACCAAGTCTCGATCCCAAATGAATTTCCTTAGTCGTGCCCTCTCCTTGTTAGTGATGTTAAATTGATACATTTATAAGTGTATAACATCAGTGCAAATGTGTATTTTATATTTTGTTATGTCAGAGTATATTTTTTGCGTGTGTTTACTTTCAGTAAATTAATAATTATTTAAGTAATCTTTTGTTTTTGATTTTTCAATATGCTCGCGCCCCCTTGTAGAGTTATCACGCTACTCTAGGGGGCACGCCCAACAGTTTGAGAAACGCTTCTCTAAAGTCCATTCCTCACAACTAGCGGTTGAATCGAAATCCTAATCAAATTCTATTCAAATAGAGAGAGACATTGCCACACAACCTCTCCTTTCAAAATCTAGTTTTATTCTGCTGAATAAAAAAAATAGTGATTACAGTGATCAGCAATAAATTACAAGCGATGCGCTGGCTGGCGCCAATGTAGACAAAATAAAAGGAATGTTTTGCTTCACACTCCCTACCTGAACTTTCCAAAGAGTTCACTTATTAATTACATAATTCAATAAATGCAAACATATAGTAAATTATGCAACAGAGAATTCGAAAATACAATAAAATGCTAAACTAAGTACAAAAACACTTTAAAAATACAAAATTCTTTTTCAAAGGGAAATTAATTAACAATTAAAAATTATGATAATAAATGAGTTTAAATGATAGGTTAAATAAATGATAATTAGACTAAATGAAACAGTAAATAAGAAAGGAATAAAAAATTTAAAGTTCTAAAAGTTTTTTCAGCTTCTAAGAACACAGTTTATAGTTCAAGTGGATAAAGATGTTGAACAGTTCGTTTTAACAGTCCACCACTAGTCTTTAGTTCGTAACAGCGTATTTTGTTATCACGCCCTGGTAAGGTTCTTTCAATTTTACCTAGCTTCCAAAGAAGCTTGTTTTTAGTGTTCTCTTCAATCAATACAACATCACCTACCTTTAGTTCAGGATGTGTTTCCGGATTTTTTACTGAAAGAGCAGTTCGCAAATCTAATAAGTATTGTTTTTTCCATCTATGCCACAGTTGTTTTAGGAGTAATTGTTGGTATTTCTTTCTTTTAAAAAGAGATGATTTTGTAGAAGCATTTTCTAGGATCTCCGCAAACGTAACAGGATATGTTGGTTGATTTTGTCCAAAGTTTAAAAAATGCATTAAAGTGAGAGGTCTTGGTTCATTATTTTCTTCATACACGTAGCTCAGTGGTCTTAGATTGAGAACAGCTTCTATTTCAGTAAGTATAGTTGTCATTTCTTCAAAACTTAATAGGGCCTTCCCAAGAATTTTATGCAGACTTTCTTTGATGGATCTCACCAAACGTTCATAAAATCCTCCCACCATGGGGATCTTTCGATGATATTTTTCCAAATAATCCTTTCCTTGGCGATGAAGTTCTGAACCATGCTTTGGGATAAAATTCTGGATAAATTTTCAATTTCTTTTTTTCTTTTCAGGAATGTTTTGGCATTGTCACTGTATACTACTTTACAACTTCCTCTTCTTGCGAGGAATCTTCGGAAGGCAAGTAGTAACGAGTTAGTAGTCATATCAGACACCAGTTCCAAGAGAAGTGCTCTGGTAACTCCGCAAGTAAATAAAACGATATAGGATTTTTGCAGCTCTCCGAAGTTATTGACGTAGAGAGGTCCAGCGAAATCCAAGCCGCTGACTGAAAAGGCTGGTGTTTGGTTGATACGATCACTAGGTAATGGTGACGTGAGCTGATCAATAGGTTTGGCTAAATATTTTCTACAAATGAAGCAATTTCTTGTAACCTTTTTAACTAATTGGCGTCCTTTGGGATCCAGTAATTTGATCTAACTTGTGCTAAAGTACTGGCTGTTCCTCCATGCATTACTTTATTATGTTCTCTGCGTACTATCAATGTAGTCAACCAGGAATTTTTGGGTAATATCAAAGGATGCTTTTCATCAATGGAAAAATTACAAAATTCTAGCCTTCCTCTTAATCTTATAAGTCCATTTTCATCTAAATAAGGCATGTAATTATATAAAGGGGATTCCTTTTCTATTTTATTATCTTTTAAAGATTTAAGTTCTTCAGGGAAGAATTTTTCTTGTTCAACTTGTATCCAAAATCTTTCAGCTTCTGATAACTCTTCACTTGTTAGAGGACCATGTAATACACATTGGATTTTTTCAACATCTTAATAAATCGTTTCTGCCACGCGGTAATTCTTAATACTTTTTCTAAGTTGCTATATTTAGAGATGTCAAATAGACTTTTTCGTTCTTCTATAATACATTCATGCTGAACAATATCGTTAGATTTTCTATATTCTAAATCAGGTGAATTAGGGCTATCTTCGTTCTTAGATTCGGACCAAAATTCTGGAGGAAATCTTAGCCATTCTGGACCTTGTAACCAAGAGGTGTCATTTAATAACCTGGAAATTTTCACTCCTCTAGATACAATGTCAGCCGGATTTTGAATTCCAGGGCAATGATGCCAATTTGATGGGGAGGTCAATTTCTGAATTTCTTGAATTCGATTTTTGATGAATGGCTTAAATCTTTCAGGTTGCCCTCGAACCCAAAAATATGTTATTTTCGAATCTGTCCAAAAGAAGCAAGGGATATCGAGTTTTAGAGCTTTCAAAATATTGCTGCTTAATCTAGCTGACAGTAAAGCACCCATTAATTCCAATCTTGGGAGCGTCAAAGTTTTCAAAGGAGCTATTCTGTTCTTAGAAGCAACAAATGATGTTAGAATTTTTTCATTAGATGATGTCACACCGAGCTACTGTTCCATATGCCTTTGTGCTGGCATCAGAAAAAAGGTGAAGTTCGATTGTTTTAAAATTATTCACTAAAGGGTCAGAAAAGTAACAATGTGGTATTGAGAAGTTAGTTAATAGGGGAACCTCTTCACACCAATCAGCCCAAAAGGAAATTATGTCTTCAGGAAGACTTTCATCCCACTCTACGCCCAGAAGCCATACTTTCTGCATCAAATGCTTTATCCTGAGAGTAAAAGGTCCCAAAAATCCAATGGGATCGAAGATTCTGCCTAAAACTTGCAAGATAAATCTCTTTGTGTATCAATTCTATTAGAGACAAAGTCGATTGACCCTTTAATATCAAAGTATAGAAAATCTCTACTATTCCAAGCTATACCCAAAACTTTGTAGGGAAAAGTATCTTTTTCAAAAGTTTCAAAAAAAGGAGAAAGAGAGAGAAAATCTGGGACTAACTGTATAATACCCTGTTTCAAATAATTCTGTAATACCCCTCGATATTCAAGGAACAAATGGGGATTTTTCTGAAATCGCTTTCTGAGCCGCGTAAATCTCTTCTCAGCACACACACACACACAATTTCCCTATTATCTTTTAATTCACGTGCTTCTAACTTCCACGGTAATCCTACTTTATACCGTTTAGCTTTTTCATCGTATTTAATATTTGATTCGAAGTTCTTCATTATTTGATTTTCAGAGACATCGGATTCATTTTTAGAGTCGATTAAACAGGAGACTTCAAGATCCCAAAATTTCTTTAGTTGATCCGAAATCAAATTTTCTTGAACTATTACACTTAGAGCAAGCGATGATTGATTTTCGCTATTTCGACCTTGAAGACACCAGCCGAAGATGGTTTCAACCGCAACTAACTTCTTACTCAGATGTTTAATTTTTCCAGTAAATACATCGTAGTAATAGTCTACTCCGATTAGTATTGTAATAAGCTCTTGACAATCTGGTGAGTCAGCGAGGACTAAATTTTCTAATTGAACTGCTTGTGGAATATTGTATAATTCAGGAGGGGGGATATTTGCCGCCGAAATTTGATCAGTAACCAAAGCATCTATGTCTAATTTCAAATTTGGCAAATCCTTATTTTTAAGAGTTAATTTAACTACATCATAATCTTTTTCTAAGGGAGTTTTATTCCCAAAAGTATATACACTGACAGCTTTTCTTTTCTAATGGCTGGGAGTCCTGAACAGTTAAGACAGTTTTTTTGTTATAAAGCTTCTCATTGATCCACAATCACATAACAAACGCGAAAATATTTCTTTGGAATTATGTTCTAATTTTACCGTACATGTTTGTAAGAAAATTTTATTTTGTTTATTGTAAGAAATTGTTGAGACGACTGTATCTTGAGAATCTATTCCCTTCACTTCTGATTCAGTATGTTTATTTTCATTAATTTAGATTTGAAACAAATAGTTTCGTTATGTCTACCATTGCAAATTCTGCAAGTCATATTTGATAAACAGTTTATTATACAATGTTTTGGTCGCAGGCACAAAAAACATTTCCCCTGTTTCTTCAAAATTTCTTTTCTTTTCAATGCTAATTTTATTACACTTTTCTGCCAGATGATCCAAGATCAAATGTCGCAAACTAGAAGTCGCGACCCCTTTGGGGGTCGCCAAATTTTTATGAAATGCATTATGCCTGCATGCTGCATACCATACAGTGTACATATAAAGAGTGAAACGGCGTCATTTACTGTTTAATTGCAATTTCCTGCTGTTTGCCCTTTCTTTGACTGTAATGCGTAATGTATGTAAAGTGTGAAGACGGGAAGTTTTTCACTCCGGTAGATGACGCCCTCTTCGCGGTAATTCGCCAGTTTTACTGAGAAGCGCCTATTTGTCCGACGTATTGGTGTTATGCGTACTGTGTCGAACGGTGCGCACCGTACGAGATGGAGTGGTAATCAAGGGCTGTGAGAGTCATCTTGTAGACATGCGTACCAAGTCAAGGCCAACCAAACGACCAAAAATTATCGCTGAATGTTTTACTGCGCGTTTCCATGTAAAGTTGTACTGCTATTGTTTTAGTTTCTCCTCTAATTTTATCATGTGAGGTTGTGTAATTATGATTTTTTATATTTTTATCGGGCTTTGCTGCTCTTTGTTATCAGGTATGTGCTATCATTAGAGAAAGATCTGTTAATTTTATTGAATTTCTCGAAAAAAAAAAAAGATAAAATTTTTTTATTATTTGTTTTAGTTAAAAAAAATTTAACCCCTATATTCATTTTTGGATAAATGGGTAATACAAACCCGGGGTACATCTTCATCTAAAAAAAACGAACAAATACTGATGAGGAGTCTCAAAATTCTAAACCCAAATGCCCCATCAAAAAAAAATAAGAAAATACAATGAAGAATTTATTAAGTATGGTTTTAAAATTTTGTGTTGTTGATGATGAAGAACGCCTGATATGTCATTTGGAAAAGAAAAAAATTAGCAAAATGAGAGCCTGAAACCAACTAAAAATTAAAAAAAAGGGACTGGAAAATAAAAAATTTAAAAAACTTCAAAATAAACATGCCGATTTTTTTAAAGACGGGGCAGAAAATCTGGAAAAAATTTAAAAATGTAAATCTAAAGAAATTTACAATAATAACTCAGAAAGCCTTTACGAGCTTCTTTTAGAAGTTTCCATCTAATAGGAAAAAAATGAAACCCCATACAATTGGAAAAAACCCCCTTTTCCATCCTTCCCGCAAAATAAGAGGACATCAATTATGCATGGCGATAAATATGGAAACGAACTAAAAAAAATAGCATTATCGGGGATACCGTGTTCCGGGGTTTCCGAAATGTCACGAAATATCGAATCAGAAGTCATAAAACGCATACAAAATTCATCTGTATTTGCTTTTTTCAACTGACGAGACTACCGATATTACTAAAATGTGTAAACCACTATTTACGTTAGATTTATTTTTAATGAAGAAAAACAGAAACGTTTTTATGGGAAAAAATTTGGGAAAGGAAAAAAAACTGGAAAAAAAAATTCGAAGTAATAAATGAATATTTTTTAAGCAAAAATCCCTTACCTGGGCAAACTGTGGCGGTTTTTTACCGATGGTGCGCAATTTTCAGGTTCGAACAAAGGGCTCAGGGGGCCAGGAAAAAAGGCGCCCCAAAAATATTTTAAACACTGTATGATTCAAACGGCAAAACCTTGTTGCAAAAAATATGGAAAGAGGGGGGAAACTGTCGAATCGGCCGTTTTTCCCCCAAAAAAAATTTTAAAATCGGTTTAAATTTTTGCGTTTTTGAGGTTTTGTTACGGAGGCAACCCTATCAAAAACCCAAAGCCGGGGCGCGAAATTCAAGAGGGCAAGGGAAATCACCAATTTTTTAAAATTTTTAAAACTAAAAATCGCTGCTTGGGCATTTAAAAGGGTAATTTCAATTTACCTTTAAAAATGCTTTTTTCCGACATTTAATAGATGAGCCTTTTACTGAAATTATACCAGTGTGCGACTGCATATTTCAGAGAGCACCTTCCAAAAATTTTTTTTTTTGCATCACTAACCAAACAGTTCTTATCCATTTTACTCAATTAAAAACCAAGAAAATTTCCTTACATTTAAACTCATTTTGAGTTCCTTTTTTCACACTCGACTGAATTTGCAGTACCATTCAAAACAATCATTCATTTTTCTTACCGTTGTTTTTTAAATTTCCCAAATTTTTTTTCCCTTTACACACATACGATATCCATTAAAACCCCTTTTTTCATGAAACCATTCTAACCCGCTTTCCCAAACACAGGCAAAAGGGCAAAACCTTTTCAGAATTTTTCATCATATTTTTGATGCATTCATGAAAATTAATCCTAAAGCATCGCTGGACATCATGGAAATCTTTTGAAATTTATGTGGAGAAAGAAATAAAAAAAACCTGTAAAAATTTCCCAAACGAAACCGAAAGGAGACAACTGACCCAACCGAGCTAAAGAAATTAGCGTTTCCTCATTAACGGGCCCTTAAAAGTGCGCATGTGCAGAAATTAAGAACTAAATTTTAAAGTAAAAAGCTTTCTGCCCAAGCGGAAAAAACAGGGGTTTAAAAATTTAAAATGTAAAAAGAATACGAAGCGCAACTTGCCCGGATATCGTTAAAAATGTGTAAATTAAAGAAATTTACGGGAGCGCCCCAAATTTTGCCAAAAAAACCCCACTTTAACTGGAAAAAAAACGAAAGGGGTTACGATTTTCGCGTTTCGATTTGTTTGGGGAAAACCCCGAGAAGGCCCGATTCGACAAATCAACATCAACCCTGAAGGGTTGCCAACGTATTACAAGACGCGTTGTTTAAAACTCTTAAATGCAAAATTTTTTTTAACAGCCGTCTCTTTTAATACCGCTGGGGGCCCCCAACGTATGAGAAACCTTACACACCGAAGTCAGATGGCTCCACGGGGTCTACGACGGATATTTGATTTGGGAAAAGAAGGAAGTTTTTTAAACGAAAAGAAACATAGACTGGCAAGTTTTTAAACAATGAAGTTTGGGAGGGTGGCTATTTTTTTAATATTTTTAAAAACTTAACGATTAAATTTGAGTCCCCTGGCCGCTTAGCAGATGGGCGGATTACGACATTCAATTTCAATTTTTAAAAATTTCAACAATTCCATTACATTTATTCCCTTTTTTTCCAATTGTGTTTTTTTTAAAAAACTAAGACCAGATCTTCTGGTAGTAATTTGAATTTTGCAGTAAAAAAACCCACATTCCGATAGTTTGATTCTAAACTTCTAATTTGTATTTTAAAATATCGTATAACTTCCTCAATCCAATAACGTTATTTTGAATCCTTTTTCAGGATAAAGATTATATTCGGCATATGCGCGTTAACTAAATTTCTTCCTTCCAAATTTTTCCTTTTAAAAATATCAAAGCTTTGTCATAATTATCATCAGATAAAGGGAAAAGTTTACCAAATGGGAATCCCCCTAGTAATGACTTTTAAAAAGAAAATTTATCTACTTTTTTTAAAGTTTTTTTCTGCTTTAATTGGGAATATTCCAGAATTCTAACCATAGACATGGATCACCGAAATATTTTCGATTTGTAATTTTGGTAGACGAACAAAATTAACATTTCTGTTAGAACTTACAGAAGATCCATTAATCGAATTGTTGGGAATCTTTTTAAAATTTCAATGTTGTTTGCGAAATACACTAGAATCATTTTTTAGATAGATTCTTAATTTGAATTTTAATTTTGAACACAAAACGATTTTCTATTATAGCCGAATGCAGATTGTATTTCGATAAAATTTTTTTTCTATTTAAAAATTTTGTTTTTTTATCAAGTTCTCTTAAATTTTTCATTTAAATAATCAACTTTTCATGAAAAGTATCAACAGATTGAGAATAAAGTTCAGTTTTTAATTTATTCAAAATTTAGTTACTGCTGAATGACAGCTCTAGTTTTTTTCAATTTTTTTTCGTCCATTTTTATAAAATATAGTTACTAGATATAAAAATATATATCAATGTTTTATATAAATTGTAAAAAGTATTTCTCTTACCGTTAGCCGGCTTCACGCTTTTAAGCGTTATTCCAATGTTTTCGTTAATTCACAAAGCCACATACTACGATTTCATATCGTTCGATAAATTTCAAAACGCAATTTTCTAATTTTTATAAATATATAATCAATCCATTGGTGGCCGATGCACCATGAAACGAAGTTCTATTTAAATAGAGACATTGCCACACAACCTTTCCCTTCAAAATCTAGTTTTATTCTGCTTAATAAGAAAACAGTGATTACACTGATCAGCAATAAATTACAAGCGGTGCGCTGGCTGGCGAAAATGTAGACAAAATAAAAGGAATGTTTTGCTTCACGGTCTAAAATGCTGATGCAATACCAGTTCTTTTCGAAAGGGATCCTTTTCTCCCTCTCGTGATAACGTTTGTACATCAGAAAAGGTCTTCTTTTGAGCTAACCGCGTCACTTATTTTCTATTCAATTTCCAATTTTATAGTAAAGGAGATGCCCATTCCTAAAATTTTATGACGGCAATAAATCTCATGGAAATTGGAACCACATAAAAATAGTTCTCAAAATATTTGAAAGCGTTTACTGCATGTTTCTAACCAATATAAAAAAAAGCAGATGTTTATTTCTAGGTTTTATTACACCAAATAGCGTTTGGCCAACAATGTTCAAGACCTGAAAGATATAATGATTATGAGGAATTATTTTTCGGCGGATCTAAAAACTTCGTAACATGTTTCTCGAGTCAGTTTATAACAGTTATCTGATCCTGTATTCGTTTCAACTATTCAATAAAATAGCCTCACACAATGGTAGAATATTATTTATATTATTTTGGAAGGGATATATTATCTTGCATAAAAAGTGAGAATCACTAATAATTATGGAAAAAAGTAAACGAGCATATTTTCTCTCTTTTTCGTTTTGATACTTTAATTATTCCATAAGACAATGTGTTTCAAATATGTTCACTACTTTTCAGACACAGTTTAAAGCATTTTGCACAATTTCTCGTAGTGTATTTACTTTTCGTAATGATTCTATTTGAAAAAAAAAACCTAGCTATAGTTGTAAAAAAAGGCATTGTATAAATCGAGGCATATTTATCATGTTTTTGAATTGAAATGAACGCGTATAAAGAAAATGAGTGTTTTACACGTTCATTTTATTTAAATTTTAAAGAAGGAATTCGGGATTTGTAACTTCACATTTGGTTTCAGTTTCGAAGCTTCAACTTTTAATATATCTATCGTTATAATAAAAAAATTTAATGTACATCTTGCATTTTATAAATGAATAATAAACACACACACATAATAAATATAATAAACATATTATAAAACATATAATGTATATTTATGACAGATTCATGCATTTTTTTGTCCAAATTTTTTGATATTTATACACGATTAAAAGGCCTTTTTTCTGGAGAGAGAGATGTTTCAATAAAGAAAATACTAACTACAGATTCAATGATTTATAGTTTTAGAGAAAGGACGTCAAGGATTTGCCAAGCGAGAATGAGTTGGATGACATTTCAAAACATTAATAGTTTAATTCTTTTTTTTTTTCTTAAATTTTTTAAAAAATAATACTTTCTGCTTAGTTTTGTAATAAAATCTGTCACTTTTCATGACACAGTTCAATTGGTCTTTTCATCCTATTTCCAGTAATACGTAAAGCTTTCGCTTTATGGGTTAGTTGTGGATGTTCCAGATAACTTCATTTTCCTCTTGCGAGACAACCTCATCTTCAACAAATATGCCAAAAAATTCAAAGATATATCTTTAAATCCTATTCTTTATTTTCTTACAGTTAGAATTGCTAAAAATTTAAACTTAAAAATCAATTAACTGTTTCCTAAATTTTTTTTGTATGAAGTTCTCTTTCCGTTTAGTCATTTTTTTTAAAAAAATCAAGTAAATTAAAAATGAAAAAAAAAAATGAGGTAACTGAGTAAAGAGAAGAGGGTATACAATCTGAAAAAAATAGCTATGTAAAGAATAAATTCACTTGTAAAGAATCGCGCATACGAGGGGAAAAAACGAGGGACTTCTCGTTAAGTGTGAAAGAGAAAACTCTATCCTCCTTCCCTATGAATACAAAAACGACAGGTCTAATCTTTAATGTTTCTAACTGTAATATGCCTCATGCTAATTCGAAAGCGGTTTAGAGGGGAAAGAAGTGTCTGGTCGCTACACCGACCAGCGCCGTCTTTTAAGGGACTATCCCTTTTGGCGTCCAGATCGACCAGCCGCCCTCTAAAGGTTAATCCGCCTTTGCTCATTTCTTCCCATCAAATAAATTTTGATATCAATTTCACTTTAAAATAATTGAAATAACAAAAAATTAAAAATTAGCGAATATTGCCATTTGCTCTCCCCATTGAGCTTCCTGGTAAAAAATGAGTTTTCTAAAAGTATGCAACATTGTTAATTATATGAAAGAGTGACCAAAGTTGAAAGCATCATACATTAAATTTTGAAAAGCACTCTGTGTGAAGGGAAATCTGACTTTTATTGCTTAAATGAATCATTTGGCTTTTGCAAATCATGCATCTTATTTCTTCATTGCACATATTATGATATTGTCTGTTCCCGCTAATTACTCCAGGCAATCTGCTTATGTTGGAACGTCCAAGGATATTTTTTCCTCCTAAGGTAAACTATTAATCTAAGATTTTTGTTCAATTTCCAATAAAATCTGTGATATGAAATCCATTTGAGTGAAAGCAGAGGCAATTCATACATTTTCCAGGTTTTGACAATAGCATTTTCAATCAGTAGAGTATACAGATCTCTCTTATAAGGACGTTTTACATTCTAAAAAACATGTAGACGAAAGCGCAGAGGAGTAATCTATAGTAAAATTTAAAAATATGTTGGTCTATGGGGGTTTGACCTCCCCATATACGCTGTCAATTTAATTAGGGAATAATAACCACCAGCATTTCTTGCCTCTGATTCCATAGTTTGCAACGACATTGGCATGTAAATCCACACATCGAGCACACACATACAGGCCTTGGTTATATTAAAAATATTTTGTTGAATGACTTGTGCTTTTTTGCTTTTTATTGGATCTCTTCACATTCATTATTAATTCAAAAGGCGCCAAAGTCAGTAACAATTGTTGTAACTAAACGCCTTCTACCTAACAGCGAATACTTTGTTGTTGCCAGATATAATTCTTAAACTTACTTACAAGGCTATTAGACTGCAGAACATTTCATTAGTATCAAAGAGAGGTTCAATTCGAGTTCTCATTTTTAACTGCACAGGTCATGACCTGTCCCAGAACAAACTTTAGAAGGTCTACTCCAAATGTTGCACTGAAGCAAAGGATATGAAAATCCTTCACCAATACGTTCAAGATAAAAAAAAATCCTGTTCAAGTATCGAATGGGTGGTTCTTTGGCGAAGCCAATTTTTGGCGACGAGAATCAATCGCCAAACTACCTATATGTAGAGATAGGTGTTCCAAGAGTAATGAAGTGAAGCCGAAGTAATAAAGAGCTGAATTCTCATTCTAGCATCTAGATAAGCATCGCCAAATCCAAGGGGCTACCTATTCTACTACGCCAAAAATGCATATGTATTCAACGTATATAGCATTCCAGAATATATACAAGGAAGTTGAACTAAATATATTTGAACACTTGTAATAAATTAATAAAAATATGGAAAAAAATGCATTTTCAGTAATTTTTTCCACGAAGAACTATTCAAATTTTAACATATAAACAGAGCCAGTAGCGCACACAGGAATTTTTCAAGGGAGGTGTCCAGGGTCGAAAGTCCACCATCCTTGGATCATGCTCTTTTTGATTTTGTCGATTTTCGGGAACAAAAAACAGTAAAAAACTAATTGTTGAATAAAGAATTATAGCATTAATTAATAAAATTACTCATTAATAACAAATACTTAGTTAAATTTTACGTACTATATACTTAGAGTTATAATCAACCGGAAAAAAATCAAGGGCTTTGGAGTCCGAAACCCTAGATACCCCTTTGTGCTCCACTGAACAGAGCTTTTGAATGCCTTTTAACGCATGCATGATGAGTTTCGTAGAATAAATGAATTTTGACTGCATTTTGTGAAGTTAAAACTTCGTATTGCTTGCACATAGCACTGGTATGATTCATAAATAACTAAGCAACTGTTGGTACTTATATCAAATTTCTTTATTAAAACATAAAACTAATGAAGTAAAAAACAAATTTAGTTTAAATATTAACATAAATCAAATTATATAACATTGAAAACAAATAATTTTCATTCACCATACAGGGGGCGTCATGCAAAAAGATTCAAAACTCTTTAAAATATACTTGAACTCAATTGTGGTATAGCTCAAATTTACTTCTTTTTAGCAGGAAAAGAAGTCCGAGTAAGAGGAAAAAGTGCTAAGCGTTCTAGTCAGAGCTTTATACAAGTTGGCTTGACTTCCAGCTGAGTAACACAAAGTTGTGGACATGTTTTCTTCATGTCTATCCAAATTGTTTCCTTATAAACTAGACTGTTTTCTTTAATTTAGTCTAAAATTTCGTTGATATTCGGGAAGCATTTCTTTAACAATATAAAAACAAACCATCTAGAAATATACAAGATCATACAGTTGTACAATGAGTAGGAATTAAGCCATATCAATCAATGTGAATTACAAGTAAAAACAGCATAAAATTCAAATAAATTTAGAAGTTCTTTCTCAGCGCACATATTCACTATAATTATAACAGCTGTTCTAATACATGGATTCAGACATTTTAAGGCAGGAAACAACTCATCCCAAGGCCTCAGCCTCGAGGTGGGTCTCATCTCGTTCTAGACTTGACCTCAATCAGATCATAATCCTAATAATTTTAATCACCAAATGTTATTCCCGGAAATATTCTCCGAAAAACAGGGAATTTTGAACTAGATACCAACTGGCAAGATTACATTATTTTGTCTAGGCCTACCACTACATACCATTATTGCACATTTAGTCGATAGTGTGCCTAGTATTGATATACGTATTATGATTTGTTACAGATTGCCGTTTGTATTAGTATTTGACAACATAAGCTTTATATGTTGTTTACTTAAAATTGTCGAAGATACAACCTACTTCTGCATGGAGGCCAAAATCCTCGAAAGGTCTCCAGACATCACTAATCACAAGTATTTATATTCGAATCTAAGCCGCCATCGATTCTAAGTCACACTCCCAATTTTCACCACATTTTTAGAGGGAGATAAAAAAAATAGTGTAAAATGGCTAACCGATATCCTAATTTTAAAAAAACAACAATGTGAACTAATTAAAAGTGAATAAAAAAATTTATTATATCAATATTAAAAACTTTTCAACACATATATGAGTCTGAAATTGTTCAAACCGTCAGTATCATGAGGAATTCCCCCATCCAACGAATTTTTTTCATCTTCATTCTAAGGCACACCTGATTTTCAGTAGCATCAAAGGGGGAGTCGGGTTAGATTCGAATAAATACGATAAGTTTTGTATCTTACAATTTTAATTATAATTTTATATATATATTTGTCGTATTATGAATTAATATAAAAATAACCAGAAAAGATTTTTGATGTTTCATGCTTTTATTTAACATTTTTTAATACTTCTAATATCAATGAACAGATTTTAGAATTCATTTTATCAACTAATTACTTTTTCTATTCATTAACATTCGCGCTTAAAAGGTGAAGAAAAAGGCATCTCTATGGATAAATACTGACAGTAAAAAAATAATACTTTTGAATGTATTAGCTTGAAAATACTAAAAATTTTATTGAAAAAGAAATTATAAGTTCTTTGAGATAAGAATTTTAAGTTGAAAAAATTACGCATATAGGCTAGAAATTGTTACATAATCACTAAAAGCTTTAATATAGCATATAGATTTCGTACTGGTGCTTGTATAGGAAAAAAAATCCCTTAAAAAAACCCGTTTTGCAACAATTAGAACTAAGAACATTGACCAAATGAGGACCTTCGAAATGTAGGATTGTCTAATCACGATTCAAGAACTCGCAAGCAAATCTTTTATTAATATTTCACATTCCATTTTTATTCACGAATTTGAGCTTCAGCAGAATCGTAACGAAGTTTGTGGCATAGCAGTTTTCATCTGAGCAGAAGCAGTTTCATTTGGATATCGCGCAACACATGCTGTGGAAACTGGAACCAACTTAAACACTATTATCATTGGTGTTGAGTCCTACATTTGTCGAAATAACACAGAAACCAACATGCAGTTGGAGTAACAGAAACGTACAGCATACTTTTATACTAGAAAAGCAAAGCAATTTCAAAATCATACTGCCTTCTCTTACCACATTGGCACTATTTCATCACGTGTATGCCGCATTCATTACGCACAACCATCCCCAAGACAGAAACACTGAAAGAATTTTAAGTCACTAGTCCCATAGGCAGCCCTCCACCGTGACGTCTTAAGACTTCTTGGGGCTGTGGCCCTTATGCAAAAGTAGGCCTCACTACTACCCCTTTTAAGTAGACAGTATAGTCTATTATATAACATACGTTATCAAATGCTAATACAAACGGTAACCCGTAACAAATGTGCATAACTCAATTTCCCAAACCTAGGCACAAACCGACTCGACCGACTGCAGCCTTTCGACTAAATGATAGTGTAAGGTAATAGGCATAGATAAGGACATTACATAATAATGCAGTCTTATTATTGTTGCCAGTTTTGACATATAATTTAAAATTCATAGATTTTCCAGAGAATATGTTTGGGAATAACATTTGACGATTAAAGTTTTCTGAATCATGATCCTACCGAGTCAAGAGAGATACGAGACCCTCCCCCTTCTCCGAGGCCTGGTCCCAGTTGGCCAATGCCTTAAGACTCCACTGGTTCACAATCAGGATAATACACCAGCCTACAATTTCTTCACGTTTGATACAAAGCTTCCTGTCAATCATAACACACCTGTGGAATGCCCAAAGGAACCGAGCTCACCCGAAAAGGGTTTATAGCTACAAACCGATCCCACGGGAAACAACCACCCCACGTCCAGTCTTTATTTAAAAAATAAAATCAGAATTTACATTTTATAAACAGTAGAAGACAGTAAAATAACAAAATACAAATTTAAAGGTAACTGCACTATATACATACGTGAACGTAATACAAATATACAAAGCAAATATAATAATAATAGCATAAGGAGTATAAGAGATGGAAAGAATTCCTCATATGCCCTACTCTACCAGCATGCATTCAAGAAACATAACTCCTCTCTCTCTCAATTTGATAATATCCTGAAAGGGCCATCCATCCAAAGGCTTCACACACAGAGGAACATAACACAACATCTGTAATTAATCTCCTAAGATGAGTTCTAGCACTACTTCCAACCGTAGCACAATCGTCCGAACAAAAGCATGAGTGCCATTTGGACTAGAGCAGCGGTTTTTCAACTTTGGCTCGTCGCGGGCCTTTTATATACCAGCCTGACATCGCGGGTCCCTAAGATTTTGAACACTCCTCTCTGACTTATTATTCTTGATCAAATACATGTTCTAAAAGAGTTTTCACTGGAGGCAACTTAGTGATCTAGTCTAGGATGATAAATCTTTCCTCGAGGCATTTCAGAGTTTGTAAAAGAGGGAAATCTTAACATTATATGCGAGACTCCACGGACTCCTAGAAAGACGCTGCGGACCTCCAGGGGTCCACGGACCACAGTTTAAGAACCACGGGACTAGAGTGAAGGGAAGGAATTGCTTTGCATTTATTTTTATGAATAATGGAGTGACTTTGTCGGTATACTTCGCATTTTAAGCATTTTTAATGTTAATATTGTAATTAAATCAACTCGAAGGAAATATTTATTGTCAGCTTCACTTGGCATTTTAAGTGAATTTACAGGAATGTTACCCAAAAGACCTGGCAATCTGTTGAATTGATTAAAAGCCGAGAGCAATATCCTTGGAGGATACCGTTTAGAAACCTATATATTTTTCTAAAGATTTAATAGCTTCTCAAATTTGATTTAAAATCAAATAAGTTATTTTACTTTTCGAGTAGGAAGGGTGAGGTTGGAATTTATTGATTGAAATCAATCGATTTTGGAGTGAATTCTGGTTGTATTTAACATTGCTGTAGAGCTATTGGCTGTGAAGAGAGTGAGTAAATATTAACGTGGCACTATTCAGCTACTCGAGAGCTTTTGGCGACGGACCTCGAAATTTTGAACCATGGTCAAACGAAAACGACTCCTGTGAGCTGACACACCTCTCTCCTAACTTCCACACCAACGGAAGGATGTTTAAGTTTCAACTGATTTGACGTGCATGACGGGTTTTCAGCGGTACTAGCTCGAACTAATGACACGCCGGCCATAAGTTTTTTACCTTGATCAATAGGCCTCCGCGGACACTATTGGCTGTGGAACAAAATAATTTAGATTCGATGGCACATATGAATCGACTTGCTTACCTGTGCCTCACTTTTGGAAGCAAAGCGAGGTTTTTGACTGCGGACCTCTCAATTTAGAAACGAGGTCAAAAACCCTAGTATATGCACCTCACATTCTACTTAATTTCAGGTTACTCCAAGGGGGAAATTAGAGTTCTTGTAGATTTGACACGAATAAATCCAACTACGCGACATGTTTTTAGTAGAATCAGGATGAAAAACGCAGCTTGGCTAAAGCATCGCCACCACAAGTTCGTGATTGTGACTAGTCATCTACCGGGACCGACCATGAAATACACGGGAAGATTATCCTTATCTAAAACTTCTGTAGTTGTTCCTTATCCCACTCGATCGACATCAGATTGAATCCAACAAAATTAGTAGTGGAAAGGGGGAGGGTTAGATTACATCTCCCACCCCTCTTCCCTCTAACCCAGCGATACTCAACCTGCAGCCCACCGAGCTTCTTTAAGTGGCCTGGTCATGACCCATTGCTCTAAGAAATTCACTTATTTAAAAACAATGTATTAAAAATTTGATGGGAAATTCTTTGACACAAGAAATCAAATATATCAATTTTGCTTTTTTGCAGTCGATGTCATACAACTGCGAATTGATGTTCTTTTTCTATTTGTAACGGTTACGGTTAGTGATAATAGACAACAGTAGAGTAGCGATAATTTCATGGGTGGAACTAATTTTTAACAATCTTTCATAACTTGCAAGTGAAAAATATTCGAAAGATTTCGAAGAGATCATTACTTGTTTGATTTGTAACGAAAGTGCTATATTTAAAAATACCAGTAAACAGGAATCGCATTCAATGACACTTTTCCTCCAAGATCTCTTTCAAGAGATGTAAATAGGCATTACTGAATATTCTTTGCAACAGTAACAAAGTGTTTTGTCAGTGGTAATATTCCAGCAGTAACAAACAGACATCCTATGCAGTTTCTTATATTATTGGTAATCATATGAAACCGTTTACTGATGCAAAAATTGTGATGGAGAGTTTCTTAAATTCTTTTAATTTAGTGCTAGTGACAAAAATAAAACTAAAAAAGCACAACAGGAATTAAAATATTTTGATCAACTTTCCACACTTAAAATTTCCAATATTATCTTTGTCTTAAACCATCCCCCGTTTAACCTCATGTTGTGGTCCGCACGAAATAGCTAACATATGTATACGGCCCGCATGGAATGGCTGACATATGCATGCGGCCCAGAAGAAAAAAAAGGTTGAGTACCCCTGCTCTATCCCAACCTCTCGAGAAAACTTTCAGTTCACCGAGTATTTAGAGTGCCCCCCTGTCAAACAGGCACTAACATTTAATAAGTAGTATTAAAAAAAAATTATAAGTCAATTGCTACTTAGGTCAACAAAGAAAAGTTTTATTTTAGTTACTTTTTATTAAATAATACAATTAATATAAATATGTATATACATATGACAGAATCGTAATATTTAGTGGCAAAATAGAAAGCGATTTTCCTTTTTGCATATGGTGTTGGACTATTATTTTTGTTTGTTACTGTTTATTCCTTCATAAATCACATCCTCAGAAATTAGGCCATCCCAGGTAGGATTCAAATCCACGACCTTTGGATTAGAAGTCCAACGTGCTATCCATTACGCTACAGGGACACAACGAGCGATTTTCCTTTTTATGTATGGTGTTGGAATGTTATTTTTGTTGATATTTATTCATTATTTAAATAGAATTAAGGAATTAATATTTGAAAAACTGTATTAACATCAAGTGTCATCCACTACAAGTTTATATAAAATGTATTTTATAAATGATTGAAAATTTGATGCATACAGACACATATTATATATATATATATATTACACTGAAGAGCCAAAAAAACTGGTACACCGGCCTAATATCATGTAGGGCCCCAACGAGCACACAGAAGGACCGCAACACGACGTGGCATGAATTCTATTAATATCTGAAGTAGTGCTGGAGGCGATTGACACCATGCATCCTGCAGGGCTATCCATAAATCAGTAGGAGTAAGAGGGGGTGGAGATCTCTTCTGAACAGCACGTTGCAAAGCATCTCAGATATATTCAACAATGTTTATGTCTGGGGATTTTGATGGCCAGCGGAAGTGTCTAAATTCAGATGAGGGCTCCTGGAGCCAATATGTAGCAATTCAGGATGTATGGGGAGTCGCATTGTCCTACTGAAATTCCCCAGTCCGTCGGAATGCACAATGGACATAAATAGATGCAGGTGATCAGACAAAATCCTTACGGACCAGTCAGAGTTGTATCTAGGCGTATCAGCGGTCCCATATCACGCAAACTGCACACGCTCCATACCATTACAGAACTTCCACCAGCTTGAACAGTCCCCTGTTGACATGTAGGGTCTATGGATTCATGAGGTTGTTCCCTATCCGTACACGTCCATCAGCCAGATTCAATTGGAAATGAGACTCGTCAGACTAGGCAACGTGTTTCCAGTCATCAACAGTCCATTGCTGGTGTTGACGGGCCCAGGAGAGGCGTAAAGCTTTGTGTCGTGCAGTCAACAAGGGTACACGAGTGGGCATTCGGGTTCGAAAGCCCATATCGATGATGTTTCGTTGAATGGTTCGCATGGGGACACTTGACGGCCCAGCATGAAAACCTGCAGCAATTTGCTGAAGGGTTGCACATCTGTCACGCTTAATTATTCTCATGAGTCGTCGTTGGTCTCGTTCTTGCTTGTTCTTTTTCCGGCCGCAATGATGTTGTAGATTTGATGTTTTACTGGATTCCTGATATTCACGATACACTCGTGAAATGGTCGTACGTGAAAATACAAATTTCACCACTACCTTGGAGATGCTATGTTCCACCTCTCATGTGCTGACTATAACACTACGTTTAAACTCACTTAAATCTTGATAACTTGCCATTGTAGGAGCAGTAGCCTATCTAACAACTGTACCAGGCACTCCTTGTCTTATATAGGCTTTGCCGGCCTCAGCGCTGTACTCTGATTGGTTCCATATTTCTTTATTTGCATACGCATGCCTGTACCAGTTTTTTTGGCTCTTCAGTGTATATATATATATATATATATATATATATATAGAGAGAGAGAGAGAGAGAGAGAGAGAGAGAGAGTGAGTGAGCTAATAGAAGGAATTGAAAAATATCCATGTGCCTTCTCTGAAACTAGAACGAGGGCCCTTCAGCACAGCAGTCAGCATTACTAACTGCTGTCTCGTATGGGCAGCTCCCAAAACTTCTAAGTCAAATAAAGGAAAGCCTGTTGACCTCAGTTCGTTTTAATACGTAGCTTCTCATTTGCCGCACGACAATCAACAAAGAAAACAAGATTAGAACTGATGACTCTAATGTTTTCGTGCTGTAAAACTCAGTCTTAAGAAATGTTGAAAAACGAAATCAAGTCTTGTGGATGTGATATATTGGTATCAACTATCGACTGAAGAACAAAAGTCATTGAACAAGCTCGTAACCAAAAAAAGGCATCCAGTGAAACTTAATGGTGATACTGATGTATTCTATGAGAAGTTTGATAGTGTTGATTTTCATAAATATACTAGACGTTGTCTATACCACTTGCGCAAGGTATTTCATGACTTTACAAATATTTTTTTGGTTGTTGATACCCAAATCTTGGTATTAAGCTCTTTTGATTGTATTCAAAAACATTTTTATAGCTCTAACTTTTTGATTTAAAAAGAACAAGAGAGTTGAATTTCTAAAATTAATTTATTTATCTTTTCTGCTCTCCATAACACCATCCTTTGGGATTCCGCTTCTGCAAAAACCCATTCTTAGCGAATTTTTACTAAACAAAAGAAACATGCTTGCCAAACTTAAGAGTCTATGGGTCTAATAATTCACACACACACACACAAAAGAGGGTAATTTGTATCTGTAACACTCCTTACTACCCCCTTCCTTTAAATATGAATTTTTCAAAATCTGGTCATAGCACATCCCTACTCAAAAGATATGTGCTTGTCAAATTTCAAGCATGTAGGCCTAGCTCAGAAAAAGGGGAAGGGTTGCCTATAATGCCCTGCAAACGCCTTAGGAGAGGATTTCAGTAGAATTGGTTCTTAAATGCTGCCAAATCAAAAAATGTCGCCAAAATGCATTGAGCTGAAACGGTTTCCCCAGAATGGCTACATGTCGCGGCATTTGGCACTTTGCACATGCACACAAATCCTTCTTCAAAGGGGATTAAGAAAAAATTTTGAAAATTTTTAATGGCGAAACTATGCTTATGGCTCCCTGAAAAGTTTTTGTTGATTAATTGATTGAATATTAACGTCGCACTGTTCAGCTACACGAGGGCTTTTGGCGACGGACTACGTAATTTTGAATCATGGTCAATTGACGTGGACGACACCTGAGCTAGCACTCCCCTATCCTAACTACCACACCCCGCCAACGGGAGGACGTTTCAGCTCTCGACAGATTTAACGTGCATCGCTGCCCTACACGGCGGGTCCTTATTGGTACTGGGCTTGAACTCATGACATGTCTGCCATGATCCGGTACCTTGACCACTGGGCTACCGTGTGTGAGTGAGTGAATATTAACGTCGCACTGTTCAGCTACACGAGGGCTTTTGGCGATGGACCACATACTTTTGAACCATGGTCAAGTGACGTGGACGACACTTGAGCTGGCATCCCCCTCTCCTAACTACCACACCAACGGGAGGACGTTTCAGCTCTCGACAGATTTAACGTGCTTCGCTGCCCTACACGGCAGGTCTTTAGTGGTACTGGGCTCGAACTCGTGGCAAGGCATGCCACGATCCGATACCTATACCACTCGGCTACCGCGGCCACCTGAAAAGTTTTGGAACGATAAAATAAATAGCGTGGATTTGTATAACTCTCAACAAATATGCATACATTCAAATTTATATATAAGATATCAATATGGTCAGTAAGAAGGTAGAGATTGAGTTTATCGAACATAAAAATACATGTTAGAATAAAATAAAAATGGAAACCATTTTTATTGTATTGTCATTTTGTGTCTCCGTGGAACACGAAAGTTTTTACAAGTGTACATCATGCTTTATGCAGTGTTTCATTTGTTAATTTATTGAAATATTTTTTTACTACTTCAAGAAAATATTCAAATGGAAGTATTTAGTTAAAATATACTAAGCTGAACACTACTAACCTCTGTATCATCTCTAGGATATGAATTTCATTAAATGTCTCACAACAGTTTTACTTTCCAGCATTGAGCATTATAAAATCCAGCTTGTTCCAATAATTCGTTGTAGAATTGCCGTCTACGTTCCTCTGGATAGATATGATCGTAATAATGATCCTTAAAGATATATTAAGAATGTAACATCATCAAAAGAGTTCTTTTCTGAATAAAAAGTTTCAACACAGTAAAAGGCTTAAAAAAAAACATTCAATAAATTACATTAATTTTAACAGGAACACTGGGAAAAAACCTCTCATGTGTGACCTTTTGAATCTAAATAATGGTGAATGCCATTTTACTCGAGTAATTACTGTAAACATTACAATTATTGAAAGTATAAGAATTGCAATAGCACAAATACTAGAAAAAACCTTTATTAATGAATATGTAAAATAAACAGTTTGCTCAGATTTGCGTCTGCTTGTTTTTGAACTTCTCATTATTCACTCAAACCCCCACATCAGCGCTTCTCAAACTGTGGGGCGCGCCCCCCTAGAAGGGGCGCGAGCATAGTGAGAAGTCGAAAACAAAAGTATATTTAAAAAATAATTTATTGAAAGTAAAACAAAATACATTCAAACATAATGAAAAAAATAAAAACATTTACACTGATATTATATACATATATATGTATCAGTACTGCACAACGTAATTTAGCATTAATTTAGCAATACTAGGTTAAGAACAAATTTAATAATTACCAGTGATCCAACGAGCTTGTCATATATAAAATTATATGCAAAAATTAACACTTATATTGATAATTTGTACGGTTTATAATTAATCCTTTAATTGTCGTTTAAAAGTTACGTGATTCGTTTACCAATGTCACCGTTTTGCACGTATGCACGCATATGTGGAGTATTGGGGGGACCAGAAAGGGAATAAATAAACAAATCCTCTGAAATAAGTGTAAATCCTTTGCAAACACTGTCACAATCATTTTATTGCATTCGGAATAATTATATGGATAGAAGTGATCAGAAAAGATGGTATTTTGGAAAGATGTATATAGACATGCGGGCAATTTGAGCACTGGTTGAGCAAGACCTTTCTATACGCCAGTGACACTTAAGAGGTTCAAGTCGTATGGTGGCTTTAGCATCAAAGTATCGTATTTTCAAATTCATTACATTGTTATTGAATGGAGAGGGGCGCGAGGAAAATTATGATTGAATATTGGGTTGGAAGTATTGTGACATCTCTCGCGTTCTTCTTCTAACATAACTCCTACGTTCTTTGACGGCCACGATTAATGGCAAAACTTTTCCAACCCAATACCAAGAAGAGAAACAAAGCGAAAATGCAAATAAGATATACTTTAAAAGGATAGAGGGTTTAGTGAGAACGGACGGCAATCTTAGAGATAACTTAGTGCGGAACAGTTCGGAACAAGTGTTAGACGGCCTACTCACAAGGAAGAAGGATATGCCCATCTTCAATAATACTTCATAAGTAATAGTACCTGAGTACACCTATCTACAAGTAGCAGAATAGGTGAGTCTTCAACCAAGGTAGGAGGGTTACTTTATAAACGGTAATATTTTGTATAGAAAGTTATATTAGGCAGATAATTAACTATAATTAGGATAAGTGATCTAGTAGTGCGATCTGACTTAAATACTCAGTTTAATTTGTGGCTTATTCTCACTTAAAGAAAGTTGTCCATTAGATTTAAGTAATTTAAGTTATTCTTAATAAAAGTTGTATTAAGAGTTATAAAATGTCTCATCCTTTAGATAATCCCACACCTCTAGCTTACGCGGATCCAACACGACTTAGCTATCGCAGGATGGCTATGTCATAATGGCGCCCGAACAATAATAATTCTGGGTTAGGTAATGCAGGAGGATTTAGTATATTACCTGAAATGTATTTTTCCGGGTCGGAGAATGTAACGGAATTCCTTGAGACAATAGATAATCAAATACAGTTACTCGAAATCCCAAGTAATCTGTCAGGTGCTTACTTGAAAAGTCATCTAAGGGGAAGGGCTCAAGATTGGTATTTCCAATTTTTTTGGATCGGTGCTAGGCAAGATACAGCCACGGTTTTTCGCGCAGCTAAAAGGCTGAATTAGCAAATTTTTCCCCGCAATAAAAAATAAGAAAAAATTTGGGAGGCTAGATTTTTCGCGTCACAGCGGGGGAAGAAATCAGGAACCCCAAACTTTGTTTACGATTTATTAAAAATTCAGAAAAGTTTAGAGCTGGGGATGTCGAGGCGGTTGGTTGATCACTTTTTGGTGAAAATCGAACCACAGACCCAGGACTACGTGGAAGTTCGCAATCAGAAAGGAACCCTGAACAATTTTTGGAAATATTGGCAAAATTTCCCGAAGAGAGGTATTTTAAAAATTTAAAAAATGGGGTTCACAGAATAGTGATAATGTAGAAAGACGAGGTCAAAACGCGCATGGGATGCCTAATTTTGATGCTAATCCAGAAACGGGAAAAATTCTGAGGTTGGGCGTAGACCAAATAAAATGGCAAAAAATGTTTTTTTATGAGAATAGCCGTCAAAGTAATAGAGGGTTCGAGGGGAATAGATTTCAGAATGGTGATCAAATTCAACGAAAGGGGATACCGATTTCGAAATGATCGAAATGAAAAAATTTAAATAGAGGGCCCGTAGAAATAAGGGCCCCGGGGTGAAAATTTCAGTCGAGGCGATAGGACAAAAGGGGGACGATTGAATGTTGTAAAAGTTAAAGATCAACCTAAAAAAGGAATCGGAAAGAGAAATACCAATTGCTTTCTCCGATATGTATATCACCCGTGAGTTTCCCCCACGTTCCTATTTTATTAAATAACAAAATTTTTAAAAGCCCCATGGGACCCCGGGAGCAAAAAAATCATTTATATCGGAAGAAGTATATAGAAAATTTTTTTTTATAAGCAAATTAAAAATCCGAGCCCAGGTAAAAACGGCACAGGGGCGAAATGTTTTAAAATGTAGGAATTGTAGAATTGATTATTCAAATCAGGGGAATTTATTAGCCCTTTTGGTCATTTCATGTGTTTTTTGGTTTTTAAATACCCATGTATTCTCGGTATTGATTTTATAAGTGGATCAAGGATTTTTTTTAGATTTTGATCAGAAATCGTTGAAAATTAAAAGATTCGCTGGTTGAAGATAATAAGGTAGATAAAAGGGAATTTCGCGTTGATGGGTCAAAAAGGAAGTTAAATATTGTGGCTAATGTTTTATCGAAAAAATCCTGTTGAAAGTATAATAGGAAAAAAAAGAATTTTGTGCAAAAAAAATCAGGGTTTAGTACTCACTTCGCGGGAAAAAAGTTAATAACAGAAAAAAAGCATGACCCGGGGTTAGGCCTTTATCTATAGATATTTAAAAAACCCGGAAGAAAACCCTGTTAATGCAACGATATGTGAAATTGGTCCCACGATTTCCGTCTAATTGAAGGGCTTGTTTTTTTTATGCGAAACCCCAAAACGTCGTTAGGTGAAATACTTTATACATTCCAAAATTTTTAAGGGAAAATGAAATAATAGAGAATTTCATGACAACCCTTAGGACACTTGGGAAGATTTAAAACGTATCAAAAAAATTGGGGACGTTTGTTATTTCCCACATGAGAAAATTCATTGATCAATATGTCCCCAACATGCCATATTTTCCCTTAATAACTATAAAAACGCGTTACCAGTTGGTCGATTAAATCGTTATATCAAATTACCCAAAAATGAGATAGTGACGTTAGATTTTTTAGGCCCGTATCCTATATCGAGAATAAGACGTAATCGCTATATTTTATTAAAAACGATCTTTTCCCAGCAAATCAAATTATACCTTTAAAAAGGCCTCGTCTCGTATAATGGCGGATTTTTTTTTTGATAACTTTATATCGCGTTTGGGCTCCAATAAAATTAATAAGTGATAATGGTCACCAATTTATATCCAAAATTTTTTGAACATTTAAGCGAAAGATTGAAAGGATGTGAAGATTTTGTTGCATAAGGCCCCCGGGCAAATCGGACTGAAAGAGTTAATCGAGATATGGGAAAAATGATTAAAAATTATGTTAATGATCAAAAACGATACCCGGGGTCAATTCTTACGTGAGTTTGCTTTAAAGCTATTCGTACGGCGGTGAATGAAACAACGGGAAAATCACCTGCGGAATTATTTTTTGGGGCGAAAATTGATTACCCCATTTCAAAAAATTTGTAATGATTTCCCGATGGATCCCGGGAAATTTAAAGTTAAAACATAGAAAAATATTTAAGGAAGCCGACTAATTACGAAAAACCAAGCAGGAAAAATTGGGGAAAAATATTATAATAGACGAAGACGAGATATACAAATTAAGGTAAATGATTGGGTCTTTTTTTGAGACACACCCCTTTTTAAATTCAGCAGCTAATAAAATCTGTTCCAAATTTAAACAAAAAATTTTAAGGACCTTATAGAGTACTAGAAGTAAAAAAAACAATAATATTGAATATGGAAATCAGGGAAAAAAATTAACGGTTAACGTTGATCAAATAAGAATATATCGTCAAGGTGTGACGAGGTCGAGATAGAAACAGGTAGCCCAGATAATATTGAACGTCAGGGAAAAGAGTACTTCGGGAAAAAGTACATCAAAGATTTAAAGGTCACACTATGGGGAAAAAAAGATCTGCGGTGAAACGGGGTTAGAGGCAAAAGGGATTAACGCCAATCAAAAAAAAATATAAAAAAACAAAATAGGGGGCCGATAAGCGCAGATCACTGGTCAGATCGCTTCCCAGTTCATTTACGAATGACAGGAAAAATAAAAAAAAAACTGCCAAAAAGGGGAAAGAAAAGGTCGTATGGGGTCGGGGGGGGTGAACCACAAAAGAAAATTGGGAAAAAAAAGGGCCCCAATAATATTAACAAAAGACCATTGTCATCCCGTACTATTTTATATAAGTAGGAAAAAAACAAGACGGAGACAACTGAAGTTCAAGATGGAACGAAGTACAATGGGGGGCCCGCATGGAAAAGGGTCAGGAGTCCCGACCGGCCAAGGAAACAAGACAAACAAAGAAAAACCGACAAAGGGAAAACCAAAAGCCCTACAGGGGAGGCAACATAAAAAAAATTCCAGTGCAGCCAAGGAATAAGAAAAAAGGGAAAAAACAGTGGTAGCACCCCCCGTCATTGGGGAAACCTGTGCGGTAAAAAAATCAGGTTGTATTGTTTCCCTTTTTTTTTTTTGATCTTTCCCAAAAAGTGGTTGGAAGAATTATTCAAAAAAGGAAGTCTCGGTGGTGGTTTAAAAAAATTTAAACCAAAACAAAAAATTGACACTACAATGAGGGAAAATTTTTTTTTTTGAACTTTTGACTTGTAAAAAATTTTTTTTTTTGGAGAAAAAAAATTTTAATTGCACATTTTTTTCTTCATGTATGACTTCGTGAGATGCGACAATTCCCTTTTGGGTTTTTTGTTTTAATGGTTTTTTTGAAAAAAGTTTGTAATTGTATAATATGTATGTATATATATGTTTTTTGTTTGTTCCCCTATTAAGATGACCCGGTTCGGGGAAAAGCGGCGTAGTCAAGGCACTAACAATAATATTAAAAGGGCTGCGCGGCTCATTGGGAATTTTTTGGAACCCGATGCGGGGGTGGAAATGAAAGTTTATTGTGATTTTACAAATAATATATAATGCATAAAAAATTGGGAAACTTATTGGTATTATGTAAAAAATAATTTGACAAAGTAACTTTGAGAGTTTTTTTTTCAAGGGGGACAGACCCCGAAAGTAAATATTCAATAGCTGATATGTAGCCCCCAACACGGAACAAAATGGGCCGAAATCCCAGCTCCATATGATAAGATTGTCCGGATGCAGAGTTTGAGTCTGCGCACCCAGGAAAAAATTTGAGTAGAAAGCCTAAGTGTATCAATATATAAGTTACTTTAAGAGTATATATGTAAAAAGGGGAGAATAGACCATGATTAAACAGCAATTATTAATGTTGGCCCAGTTAATGGAATAAAATTTATTGTCACGGGGTTTTTAAAATTTTAAAAATTTAAATTGAATATTAAATTTAATTCTATGATGAATAATTAAAATTAAAGTCAAGAAAAAATATTTTGGGAAAATTTTAGAAGTTTAAAAAAAGGGGTTCAAGGTTAAAATTTAAATAAAACTTAGAAAGCGAAGAGATTCAGAAATAAAAAATTTTGGCACATAATTTATTAAGGGGGATTTTAGAACCCTTTAAAAAAATCACGTTTTTTTTTCTTGGGCGGGGGGTTTTGGAAAATCTCTCGCGTTCTTCTTTTTTAACATAACTCCTTCGTTTTTGACGGGCCCCGATTAATGGCAAAACTTTTTCCCAAACCCCAAAACCAAGAAAAGAAACAAAAGGGAAAAAGCAAATAAGATATACTTTTTAAAAAGGGTAAGGGGGTTTTGTGAGATGGGGCGGCAATCTTAGAGATAACTTAGTGCGGAAAAAGTTAACAAGTGTTTGGGCCCACTCACAAGGAAAGAAGGTTTCGCCCCTCTTCAAAAAATACTTTAAATTTTAAGAAAAAGTAATTTGTTTTTTGGTACACCTATCTACAAAAAGTGCAGAATAGGTGGGTCTTCAACCAAAAAGGGAGGAGGGTTACTTTTTAAACGGTAATATTTTGTTTAAAAAGTTATATTAGGCAGATAATTAACTATAATTAGGATAAGTGATCTAGTAGTGCGATCTGACTTAAATACTCAGTTTAATTTGTGGCTTATTCTCACTTAAATTACTTAAATCTAATGGACAACTCTTCTTTAAGTTATTCTTAATAAAAGTTGTATTAAGAATTATAAAATGTCTCATCCTTTAGATAATCCCACACCTCTAGCTTACGCGGATCCAACACGACTTAGCTATCGCAGGATGGCTATGTCACAGTATATTGAAAGTTTGAGAAGCACTGCCACACACATTCTTTCCTAAACAAAAAAAATGCCAGTCATACTGTATCAGTGCTTAAATTTTCCACGTGGGAGCTGAATCACTCAATAAAAGCCCTTTTGAATAGGATTAACCATTTAAGTGAGTGAGTGAATTTTAACATAGCACTGATCAGCTACACGAGGGCTTTTGGCGACGGACCACGTAATTTCGAACCATGGTCAAGTGACGTGAACGACACCTGAGCTGTCGCCCCCCTCGCCTAACTACCACACCACACCAACGGGAGGACGTTTCAGCTCTCGACAGATTTAAAGTGCATCGCTTCCCTACACGGCGGGTCTTTAGTGGTACTGGGCTCAAACTCGTGACAAGGCAAGCCACGGTCCGATACCTATACCACTCGGCTACCGCGGCCATATCGTACATATGGCGAAAGCACAGCCTTAGGGAGGAAACTCCAAAAATATCTCCAAATACAGTTATACTTACTTAATACTGCTTTTTTCGAAACTGAACAGAAATTGTTTCCAGTATTGATGGTATATCGCGGCATTTGGCGACGATTTTGATTTGACGAAGTTGGTTGACGGCATAACACATAAATCCCATCATTTTTTTTCTACAAGATGTGGCGACATTTAAGTAAAGAAGCATTAAATATAATTTGTGAGACTCGGACGTTGCACTTATTGCAGCATAAAACTGCTACCTTTTCAAATTACTTAGTCACCAAATTTTGATAATCTTATATTTTTTTTTTGGCAACATGGACATGGTTTCCAGTTTCGATTCCCCAAAGGTGTCACAATTTTCAATGAGCGCTTGTTATGTATTTCTGGTGTTTTAAAGTTCCACGCAAACACCATTTATAAAAATGAGTACAGGATTTGCTTACAACTAAAGAAAGAACTATACAATTGTTCTAAATATACAATTCTTTCGCCTCAGATGAGCAACTGTTCAAATTCTCTCGTGATAAAGTTGTATATCGGGTAAACCGGTGCTTTAAAAATTCGATGTTAAAAACTAATACTTACTGGAATTAATAACGCTCTTTGTGTCAAAAATAGCACTCTGCCTTTTACCAGTTTTATCAACTGAAGCGTAAGAAATTGATCAGCATTTGCTTTCTTAAGGGTGTTGGAAATGTGAAACAGAACAATAATTGATTGGAATAATTTACTTGCGATAAATATGCGTTAACTAAACCAAAACAAGTAATATAAAGAAACAGTTTTAAAGTCACTCTTAAAATTGAATCACTTCTGTATATAGAGAAAATTTAAGACAGCTTAGTAACAGATCAAGACTTACAAAAACAAGCAATATAAGAAAAATCAAGTCAAATCCTACTTAGGCAGCGTTTCTCAAACTGTGGGGAGTGCCCCCCTGGGGGGCGTGAGCATATTGAAAATAAAAGGTTTAAAAAAATAATTTTTTGGAATGAAGTAAAACAAAATGCTTTCTGACAAAATAAAAAATACACATTTACACTGATATAATTTATATTATCATCTGGTGATCATCATAAATAAAAGATTCCACTCCAAACACTCATTAGCTATCTTTGATCCTGTAACCCAGTGGTACTCAACCTGTGGCCAGTCGAGCCTTTTTAAGTGGCCGAGTCCTGACCCATTCCTCTGAGAAATTCACTCATTTAAGAACATTGCATAAAAAATTTGGAGGGAATTTCTTTGTCAAGAAATCAAACATATCAATTTTGCTTTTTGTTATCGGTATCGAACGGGTACGAATTGATATTTTCTTTTTCTATTATTAACAGTTACGGTTAGTGATAACTGACAACAGTGGAATGAACAGTGGGTGGAATTAATTTTCAACTATATTTCATATCTTGCAAGCGAAAAATATTCGAAGAAAATATATCGTTTCAAGACGATTGGGAAGTTGACTATTTTGTAGTGAAAAACAAACATGGATCAGTAATTGTTTGATTTATCACGAAAGTGCTGTATTTAAAAATATCAATAAACAGGAATCATTCAATGACACTTTTCCTCCAAGATCTCTTTCAAGAGGTGATAAATAGGATTTTTCTTGAATAATCTTTGCAACAATAAAGGTTTTGTCAGTGGTAATATCACAGTGGTAACAAAGACATCACATGCAGTTTGTTATATTATTGGTAATCACATGAAACCGTTTACTGATGCCTAAATTGTGAAGGGTGTTTCTTAAATTCTTCTAATTTAGAAATTATGCTTCTAAAATAAAAAAATATAAAAATAATTTTTAAAAAATGAAAAACAGGAGTTATAATATTATGATCAATTTTCCACATTTTAAATTTCCATTGTTATGTTCATCTTAAAGCATTTCTTCCCCCATCTCCCATTTATCCTCACATTGCGGCCCGCGTGAAATAACTAACATATGTATGCGGCCCAAATGAAATGGCTGACATATGTTTGCAGTCCAGGAGAAAAAAAGGTGGAGTACCCCTGCTATAACCAAATAAAAAAAGACATTTTGTTTGCTTAGTTGTAATTCCACGATGAGAGATTTTTTATTACGTTTCTTTTAACCCCTAAAATACTACTTTTGATTATCATATATTTAACCTTCAAACTTACTGGTATGTTTCCCTCCGTCTCTTTTTCTTTTAGGAATTGTAAATAATACTTTTCTGTTGCTTTTTTTTCCATGTGAATGAATTTTATGATATATGGATAACCATATTGAGCACTTTGAAGGATTATTTGGCCAAGATGTATTTTTTTTATGAGTATTCTGAAACATATGATACATAATGAAAAACGTTTTACACAATTATTTTTTAGAACTGGCATCAATATTTTTATATTGAATACACTTTTAACATGGAATCAGTTGCATGAGGCGCAGAGCCAACCCAGACTCACGAAATCGTTAATTCCGGGAAAAACTGTTTATTCGTTAACAGTGACCTTAACAGTATCCTCCTATTAGACAGTCTTAATGGGAACTAAAATGAATCTGTCAGAAATATGCCTCTTTTTTGAGAGTGGAAAACTTTTTTTTTACAATCAAGGTACTTGCTTTGATCGAGTTCCCTGCGCGACCACTTTTGTTCAAAAATATTTTCTATGAGCATACTACACTTTCCCTTATGAACAAAGTGGTTTTGATTGTTGTGTTGTACGACTTATTATGGTTTATAAATGTAAATGAGCATAATATCAAAAAAATAGGCATCTGTGATCTCTATTGAAGGAAGTTGAAACTGATCAAGCAATTGAAGAACCTGCTGAAATAATGCGTATTAATCAAGAACGCGAAAGTAAATATGAGAAAAGCGATAGACATGAAATGTTCGAGTTTAATTGAAATTTTCAAATGCTGCCTAAAGAACTCTATGAAGAAAACTATAAAGCCATAAATGTAGCACTTCGCCTTGTCACGCACATTTGGAACATTTTCTTTAATTTTATTGGATTTTTTCTCAAATTATCAAAGAAAAATTGAAAAGTCCTTGAAAATAGGTAAATATATTTTCTTTTAAATTATTCACTGGAGTTGTGATTTTTATCGTGTATAGTAAAAATTATAAAATGAATTATAGTTTAAAAACAAACTAAAAAAACTCGCTTTTATAGTAATTTGAACTAAAAAATAAAAAAATAAATATATATATATTACTTAAAAGTAACATAACGCATATACAAAATTAAATACTTATCTTGTTCATTTGTACGGTTTATAATTATGATTGTATTGTAGCTTTAGGGTCAAAGTGCATTATTATTGCATTCAATACATTATTATTTGGGGGTGCGATAAAAATTATAATTGAAAATTGGGTCGCCAGTAGTGAAAGTTTGAGAACCACTGTACTTAGGTCAGCAAAGAACATTTTTCTTTTAGTTACTTTTTGTTAAATAGCTACAATTAATATAATTATGTATATACATATGACAGAATTACAATATTAAGTGGCAAAATAGAAAGCGATTTGCCATTTTTATTTCTATACATGGTGTTGGACTTATTTTTTTTTTTTGTTTTCTATTTATTCATTAATTAATGAATTTATATTTGAAAAAAACTGTATTAAAACATCAAGTGTCATCCACTACAAGTTTTAAAAAATTGTATTGAGTGGATGAATAAAAAGTATTTCATTCACGATTGAAAATTTGAACATTATATATATATATACACAGGGTGTCCCCAAATGCCGTGTACAAACTTGGAGGGAGGTAGAGAACATTGTAAGGAGCCATAATTACATAGGAAAGCATGAACAGAAAGTGATAGGTGGGGCTGTATGTGAGCTCATAAGGTTGAAACATGTGGTTTCCTCATTTCAAGCATGGACAGCGTGTGATGAATATGAATAGTTATACGAACGTCGAGTTGGAGGGTAACCGCTTCATCTACGGCCTAGCCAACGGAAATGGACGTGTAGCTTTTCGGTTGTATGGGGAAAGATTTCCAACGAGGTGGCAACCAAATTATCAAACGTTTCCTCGAGTTCATCAGAACCTGGTGGAACATTGATCTTTCCAAGCCTCGATTGACAACACGCTCGTCAATTCTGAAATGGACCTGGTGGCACGAATATCCATCGCTGCTGCTGTGATCCATGAAACGTCCAGTATTTTCGAACATGTCCGCCAGCCCATGTCGCGTGTGTGCATACATGCCAAAGGCAGTAATTTGAAACACCTCTTGGGATGCTTTAATGTGCCATACTTTTAGTTTATTATTTTTGTAATAAAGCGTTTTACACTACATTCTGGGTTGTAGCCTTACTATATTTCTGTCTCTTTATCTTGTTAGGGTTATGTTTCCACCCATGTGTGCTTTCCTATGTAATTACCGTTTCTCAGGATGTTCTCTACCTCCACTTCAAGTTTGTACCAGGGATTCAGGGGCACCCTGTATACGGAGAGTGTAAACTAATAGCAAGAATTGAAAAAGGCGGTTGTAAAATTTCAGCTTCTAGATGCTGAACTTGATTATCAAAGTTAAGAGCATCACTCCTCACATCCTGCAGTGGATTTTCGGCGGAATACGTAAGGGTGAGTGAGAGTTAGCAAGCAAACAAAGCAACACGTGGAATACGTAAGGAGATAAAAGAATGAGTAAAATACCAGCTTACAGTGGCGTAATGGAGAATATTAGGCACTACGTGCTTACCATCAGTCAAGCTCTGGGTCCCCTAGAGACCCTTCCCCTCCTCCTCCCCCCGCAATACGGGGTGTACTTTACACCACTGCCAACTTAAACCAGTGGTTATCAATCTTCAGAATCCATGGACCACTAAATGTATAATTTTATATTTGATGGTCCACTTATATCACTGACCACTATATGGCAGGCCACTGATATATTTGACCACTATATGGTGGATCCCTAATATGATTTACCACCATATAGTGGATCACTAATATGATTGACCACTATATGGTTGACCACTAATATAATTGACCACTCTATGGTGGACAGCTAAAATGATTGATAACTGGTATGATTGACAACTATATGGTGGACAACTAATAAGATTGACCACTATATGGTGGACAACAAATAGGATTAACCACTATTTGGTGGACAACTAATAAGATTGACCACTATTTGGTGGACAACTAATAAGATTGACCACTATTTGGTGGACAACTAATACGATTGACCACTATTTGGTGGACAACTAATGTGACGCACTATTTGGTGGACAACTAATACGATTGACCACTATTTGGTGGACAACTAATACGATTGATCACTATATGGTGGACAACTAATACGATTGATCACTATATGGTGGACAACTAATACGATTGATCACTATATGGCGGACCACTAGCATAAATGTTACTTATTTATACCTCTACTTACATTCCATCCAACTCTAGTTTCATGTATTAGTCCTTCTTCCTCGATAATTAATTTCTTTTTTTCCCTAATGACCCAAACAACATCAAACACCTAAAAAGCACGTTTCAACCTAGTCGGATACCTTAATTAGTAAGAATGAATTATGTTCAACAGACCCTAAGATCGAAAAAAATAATTGAGGTATAATTAAGTCCACAACTTTTTAAATTTCTAAAAGAAAAAAAAAATCTCATTTCAAAGCTCAGGATTTTTAAGAGTACACTAGGGAATAAAAATTTTGAACGGAGTTGAAAAATCAACATATCAATAAAACGAGCAAGAAGAAACCGAATGAACAAATCAATAGGGAGACTGACTGGGGTCAGATACTGTAAGCATGCACATATATGTAGGGTTTGTATCAGAAGGATGTAAAGCACGCTGACAGTGTTCACTTAATATTTCTTTGAAATCTATATCATGCTGCAGTGCCAGTTTATCCATTAAGCTTTTGGGGTGGGCGTCCAGGAGCCCGAATAAGCTGAACTTAACCAGATTTTCTGGTTACAAATTTCGATCCGCCAGTGCCAAAGGGGCCGGTAGATCTCCTGCGCCCTGAGCCCGAAATTAGCTTAAATCGGCATTGTCGCGCTGCACATCAATTTAAGGTATCCGACTACGTTCGGAACCGTGATTTTAAAAAGCGCATACACGGATAATTTTCATAATATTTAGGGTCACTTAGATTAGAATACATGTATAAAACTGTTTTAAGGACATTTTGACAAAAAAAATATTTAAATACAATATTTCGGCAAAAAATTAACTTAGAATAAAATAACCTTTTTTCAAAATGTTCTCCTTCTGTGAAAAATGTTTCTATTATAATAATATTTTGCCTCTATATAGCTCAAACCTCTGTTCAGAGGCTCGACTATGATTTTTGAAAAATTCACATTTTCAGAGTTACAACCCATTGAAATAATTATCGACGTTTTTTTTTCTTAAAATTTCTCCCCTCTGTTGTCGTAAAACATGGATAAACCCACTTCTAAGTTATATATTTCAAAAATTCTAGTTGAGCCTCTATACAAAGGCCTGAGCTATGTACAGGCAAAATATTGTTATAATAGAAGCATTTTTCACAGAAGGAGAATATTTTGAAAATAGGTCCTTCTATGTTCATTTTATGTCAAAATATTGTACTTAAATAATTTTTTATTCTAATACTATTTTTAAAACAATTTTATATACATTTTCTAATCTAAGTGACACTAAATATCATAACTATTATCCAGTTATACGCTTTTGCAAAATCATGGTTCCGAACATAGTCGGATACCTTAAACGGTATTACTGTCTCAATGTGTATGTCCAACAGGCTATGGATGACATTTGGATGACCTTATCCGGGGTCAAATCGTTTGGAAGATGGAGAAATGTCAACATGAGCCTACAGAGAAGATCAGCTACAGAGTTCAGGGTCCTTCCCCTATTCATTTCATGAGGTTGGTTTCTGTAGCTTTGATATTACCCATTGTCCGAGGGTTCAGTAATAGTCATCCACAAACACTCGATATTAGATGACTGATATGTTGTCCTACTGTCAAAAAGGGACAAATGGCAGATAGCATGAGATATTCCAAGACGAATGCAACCGACTATTTTATGATCAGTATTGCATCTTATAAATCTCAGGTGGCTACACATTTGCACGACAACACTGGTATGTGCCGCATTAACACTTACTCAAAGATTTTGCTTGATATTTTGCTGGAAACAAGAACTGGGCTGATCAGCAAGGGGATCAGTATACTTTTTGAATTAGTCTGATTATTAACGTCGTTCTTCAAAGCAACTAGAGGGTTATTGGTAACGGACTTCCTACTTTTGAGCCATGGTCAAGTGACATGGACGATGCCTGAGATGGCAACATTTTCAATGGGAAAACGAGCATCAGTCTTGTATATAAAAGGAGATGTCTTAGAGTTTTCAAATAATAGAAGTATCAGCCTGTTCTACACCTTTTATAAATTATTCTCCTACATACTATTCAGCAGTTTATTAATTTATGCCGAAAGTATTATTGGTGATTATCAATGTGGATTCCGTAAGGGAAGGTCTACGACGGAACAGATATTTAGGACAAATTTTAGAAAAAAACGAGAATTTAATATAAATATCCACTGTTTGTTCATAGAGTTTAAACATCTTATGACTCAGTAAACTGGACATTTCTAATAGAGTCAATGAAAAGGTGGGCCTTCAGTTTCACTAGTTTTGGAACCCTCGACTCGACAACGCCAGTCCCAAACTCACAACCTTCAATACTCGATAATCACGGTATCGCATGCAGTGAAGCAGATGACCGATAAATCTGACAGTGTTCAAAGTCCTCATAGGTATGTGGCATGAAGTTAGAGAGGAGAGCTATATATATCTCAGGTACCATACCTGTAATCCTCTAGGATTAAAAATAATAAAATCCAACACCAATAACTCTCGTTATGCTTGCAAGCGTGACGTTGCTAAATTATCAATCAATCCAAACAGCTGACTGTAATTGCGTCACCTTAGAATTACAAGAAAACTGTAGGTAATGATCATCTAAGTGTAATTCAAGTTGCTATGAAGCCACCAAATTGCCATGCAGCTCTTCTCAAACCATGTCTCTCCAATTTGAGGATTTTGAATCTTGACAGATCCAATACATATCGACCTTTCTAAGCAATGAATATATTTGGAAAGAAGAAACCGGAATCCACTGCACGGCTATTATTTTCGTTCTACTCAAAAACAAAAAGGATTTTTTAATTCAAGAATGATTGTAGAAGCATTTACCTTTGAATAATTCTTCTGATGGGTACACAAAGCTTTCTGACGTCACGTCCGAGACTTCGATGACGGTGAAACCAACTTCTTCCAGCAATAGCTCGTACATTTCCCTATCCCACCGTCTTTCAATCGCTTCAGGAACCAGGATAGTATCCTAAATATATTAAGAAAAATTCAAAAAAATTCTGATATTTGATTGGAAGAATACGTCATTTACTTTATAGTCACAATTTCGGATTTTTTTTCCCTCGTACATTTGCAAATTTTAATACTTTGAAGCTGACCCGATTTTCTACTGGGGAATCCAGTCTCTGTAAACATTGATGACTCTGCCGCTCTCGAACACTTCATAAGGGCAGCTGTTTTGCTGTTACTGGTTCCGACGCTTCGAGCGCATACAATCACTCTGTCGCAGGGAAATTATTAAATTAGGAATTTCATCAAATCACTAAGTGAGATGATCAATTCACGCAAGATATTAAAATAAGAACTCTGTAAGGTGATTTTCCTAAGGAAAATGAGTGATTTGATCAAATCCCTAACTCAGCGTTTCTCAAACTGTGGAGCACACCCCCAGGGGATCGTGAATACTCTACGAGGGGGCGAGCATATTGAACATTCGGAAACAAAAAATTATTTTTAAAAATATATAAGTTATTCTAAAAGTAAACAAACGAAATACATTCTGACGTAATAAAAAATAAAACATATATTTACACTAATATAATACACTTATAAAAGTATTAGTAATGCACAATGTATTTTATAATTACCTTAACAATAGTTTAATAATTACCTGTGATGCCATGGGCTTGTCATATACAAAATTATATACAAAAATTAACGCTCATCTTGATAATTTGTACAGTTTATAATTCATCCCTTAACTGCTGATTAAAAGTTACATGGTTCGCTCCCTGACGCCATTTTTTTTCACGTAAGCGTGCGTATGATGTGTTGGGGAGAGGGAAGAATGAACATGCAAATCCTTTGAAATAAGTAAATACTTCGCAAACAATATCAAGGTCCTTTTAATACCTTCGAAATAATTTTATGTATGGCAGTGCATAGAAAAGATCGTACTTTGGAAAGACATATATACGCCGAGGCAGTTAATGCCTTGGCTGAGCGAGACGTTTATATATGCCGGTATCACGTAAGAGGTTAAAGTAGTATTGTAGTCTTAGCGTAAAAGTATAATATTACTGAACTCAATACATTGTTATTGTATGGGGAGGGCGTGAGGAAAATTATGATTGAATATTAGGTCACAAGTATTGAAAGTTTGAGAAGCACTGCCCTAATCTGTTTCAGTAAAATGATGAAATAATATTGTCAAGAGTTTAAAAGTGTTTATTTAGCAAATATGTGGTGCATTATTAAAAGTATAGAGTAATTAATACTACAAAAATCATTGAATTACGAATTATTTATTCGAAATTAATTAAAAAAAATAATTAGATAATAAAACTGGTATTTTTTTAAAGAAAAAAAAGGATATTTGTAGTAGAATTTGAAACATTTTTTTAAATTATACATTAATGAAGTACTTCTGAAATTTCTAGCTTTATTTGTGTGCACCACATCATTTTAATTATTATTTCTCTTTTTAAAAAGTAGCTTTTTTTATCTATAAAGAGGGCGTGGTCGAATTCTCTAATTTGTTTACATTTTTCAATTGAATTTTTATCCTGTTTCTAATTTTCAGGCACACAAAAGTGATATATCAATCGAAAGATAATAAGGCAAAGAATATAACTAAATAAAACTAAAAAATGATATTTAGGTCATTTTGTTTTGGTGCGTCACGTCATAAGCCCGGCGCTGCCTGGCACAGACGAGTAGAGAGGGTGGAATTAAAAGGGAGTGGGGTAATAAGCGAAAACAGAGCTCTACAAATGCTGACTTGTTCATTTTATCATTTCACTAAAACAGTTCGGAATTTGATCAAATCGTTTAAATCAGAAAAATGACTTCAAAGAGACGTGATTTTATAATCTTGCGTGAATTGATCCATTAGGGATTTGATGAAAGCCCTAATTTCATCATTTTCCTGCGACAATTCCACGTTCAAACTCTGTTAAATCACGTTTTTCCCCTATTTCTTCAAGAGCAATACAATGCAATTGATACTTCACTATTTCTACTTTCTCTTTTAATACAGCTGATCTCCGTATGTGTTGAGTTGTCATAATTTGGTGCGAGTATATAAAGGGTGCGATTCATTAAAAAAAAATCCCAGAGATGATAACCAACGATAATGTAAAACTCCTGATTTAATTGTGTACTATCAGCCACCAAACCCTACACTATATTTTAATAAAGAAATTCAAACATCAGATTCACAAACAGATTTCCTTAAATAGCAGATTTTTAAAAGTGAGCCGTAAGAAATCTTGGCGGCTGGATTACTAGATTAATTTCTATATGTTCGCACCTGCATGAATTTTGGTTTACCTTATTTTTTTTCTAGACACTTCCGCAGTATACGTTACCAAAACCCACGCCGAATATTGCTAAAAGATACCCCAGTTATCGAAAATAGTCCTTCAATTATGCAGGGTAATACATAAAGTATGCAGTTTCAATGCACTATAAATCAAGAACAATGCAAAGCTACTATATTTTAATTGTAAAAATTCTATGTAATTTAAGCCCAGTGGCTGCATGGTAGCGTATCGCGCCTCCCCGCCACAGGTCCGGGGCTCAAATCCCGGGCTGGATTAGGTCGACTCAACCTCTCATTTCTTCAGTGGGTCGATAAATGAGTGCCAAGCTTGCTTGGGAACTGAACACTCGAGGGTTTCGCGTAAGACTGGCCACTTCACCAAAACATCTGCACATGCACCCCATCGCCTAAGGTCAGGTTAACTGAGATAGCACAGTAGATCTTGACTCTCATAGACTGTTGTGCCACTGAGTTCAGTTCAATGTAATTATTTTAAGTTTTGTTAAAGACAGACCGATGATCTAGGAGCAAACCCTTTGTCACATGACCCACTTCGAGTAGGTAATCCATTTCCATCCAAACATGTGTTAAAGTATCTGAATCAATTCTATCGATAGCGACTGTGATATGCTGTTTCAGCTCCGTTAGATCAACAGGAAGGAGAGGGACGAACACCTTGTCCGTTACGTAGCACCTCATGGGAAAAAATCCCAAGCTGTTAAGTCAGTACTTCTTGGTGGTCATTGGATAAGTGTCATGTTGTAGTCCACGTAGTCGGCGGCTTTTTGTAATACAGTTGGACTAGGACTTTTATTTTTGCACAAACAGCTCATAGTTTTAAATTTTTCATGGCGTGGACAGATAGATTTTCCAGTTGGGAATTCCTTTCCAAATCACGATCAAAAATGGCGTTGCACAGTAGTTGCGAATTTCGTTTATCTAAAATCCTGCCAAAATATCTTCTCCAGTGCAGATGTTACCATTTCGAATGAATAGTCACAGGACATGCTAGTTATTACCTACGTTACTTCCATCAGGGGTGAGACAAACTTTGAAATTACATCTACCTTACGGTTGCCTGAGGTGGTGAGCGTCTTTGTTACTGTTTTACAGCATCTGGAAAGTGTATACATCTTTATGAATCACCCTTTATTTGCACCACAAAACATACTTTAAAAAAAGTATTATACACTGCTGGCCACCGTAAATGCAACAATAAGAAAGGCAAGAGATAGCGCAACCAAATTTATTTTGTAGACAACATGTTGACCAAGTATCAAATGATTAAATTTATAGACTTCTGTGAAGTGTGGTTACTGCCAGAATCAGTAGCCAGAGTAGCCACCATTGTTGGAGATCACCACTGCCACACGCCCCGGCATTGGTTCAAAGAGACATTGGATGTGTTCTTGGGGTACAGCAGACCAAGTAGCTTCCACACGTTGCCAAAGTTGATCTGGTGTGGCAGCTGGGGGTGTAATCTGGTCAATCGTTGAGCAATCATGGACAACATGTTTTCTATCGGTGAAAGATCCGGAGAGCGAGCCGGCCAGGGAAGCAATTCAAACTGGTGATTGACGAAGAACCTTTGGGGAATGCGTGTTACGTGTGGTCATGCATTATCCTGTTGAAATATGGCTGTGGCCAAGCCCTGAAGGTAAGGAAGGACAACTGGCACCAACACTTCGGAGATGTATCGCTGTCTGTTTAAAGTAACGGCAATGCGTTCTAGAGGAGTGCGAGAATTATTTCCAATACCATAAAACCCGGTGCAGGACCAGTGTGGTGGTGCATAACGCAGCTGTTCAGCATCCTCTCTCCACGGTGTCTCCAGACTCGAATCCGACCATCGTGGAGTTGCAGACAGATTCGTGACTCGTCAGTAAAGACAACTCATTCCATTCTGCCGCCCACATACTTCTTTCATCGCACCATTTCACCGCGGCGGAGACGTCTGTGGCTCTGCGTCAAGGATAGACCAAGCAATGGACGTCTTGCGGACAGACCACTCTACTGTAAAAGGCGTCGAATGGTACGCGCAGACACTGAATGATGCGTTACAGACTCAACGTGTTGTGTTATGGTTCGTGATGTGACTGAGTGATTCGTCACTGCCGTGCGCACAATTTGCTTGTCCTCACGTGAAGTGGTACACTGAGGTGGATGTGATCGACCACGTCGGTCCTTCGTACCCTCCTGCATCCAACGGTCACATATCCGCATTACAGTTGTTTGGTTTCGTCCAACACGACAACCGATTTTCCTGAAAGATAACCCACAATCTCGGTAGGCCACTATCCTTCCTCTGTCGAACTCGGATACTTGATCAAAAGCTGATCGCTGTTTTTTTACGAGACATAACTGATCGTTTTTTGAAAAACCACAAGAAAAACACAATTGTCGAACTTGAAATCGTCGAAATCTCCAAGCCTTAAATAGCTCTTTCAGGTGGCGCCACAGGTGCGTGTGTGATGTGTGTCTGCGCTGAAATTCTAATCATTTACATATCTCACCTCCGCTAATGCATGTTGTAAATTTCACGTTATTTGCATGCTTTCTTTAGGGTGTTGCATTTATGGTGGCCAGCAGTGTATATAATCCATAAGTATATACAAATGGCTATAAAACCTAAGTATCACTTGTCAAGATAGTAGGAAATACAGTAAGACCCCGCTTAAAGCGGGGGATACGTTCTATTAAAATAGAGCATAATGCGAAACAGCGCTAAACCAGGCTATCTTAACATGGAAATAATGGGTTAGGGGCAGATGGATAGAAAATTGGTTAGGTATTAAATTTAATAATTATGTTTTTTTAAATTAAAATAAAACAAAACATTTATTTCTTACAAAAATAAAACATAAACGAATATATACATATAAAATTAAATAAAATTCTAAGTCAGTCAGATCATTCAATCTATTCTGTTTCCAATTTTCTGCCTTTTTTTCAAGGCATCCTGTTGAAGTTGCCAAATTCAATGCAGCACTAATTTGAGATTGACGTTCACCAGAATCTAATCTTCTAATCACTTGCATTTTAGTTTCCAGCGAAATGCTTTTTCTGGTAGCTTTCTTTTCTTGTTTTTCTTTAACATCCATGTTAAAAACTAAAGATCATAAAATTTGTCACTGTATTAATCGTTATAGTATTATATAAATTTATACTTACAATAATGTCACCAAATGTTTCAAATGATAAAAATGCGTCCGTACAGCACCGCACCAAACATGAAACACAACTACGCTGCTTTGGATATGTTATGTATATGTTTTCAAATCTATAATTTCGGGGAATCCCCGTAGCACTGTGAGCAATTTCGGGGAATCCCCGGGTTGAAATAAAAGAGCGCTAAACCGAAACAGCGCTAAACGAAACAGCATTAAGCGGGGTCTTACTGTATTAGCCACAGTAGTACAATAGCAAACTTGGGAACCAAAATTGTAGGTTTAAACAAAGTTTTGGGGCTAGCCAACCTTCACCTGTAATTTGCCTATACTCTGTGTCATAGAGAAAGAAAGGAATAATATTAGGAGAAATTTAAATATATTACAAACAAAATACACTATAGTATTAAAATATAACAATAATATTATAGCCTATTAGTATTTACAAGTATAGAGTTAAAATCGATGTAATAAAGTAGATGATGAAACTTCGTGAGTACAGCAACAAATTATGTTTCCCGCCAGATACAAGTAGTACCGCATAAAATTAAAATGAGTAAATATGATAAAATAAAATTAAGTCTATATATATAAATTTTAAAAAAAAACTTAAATTATTGATATAAAAATTATAGAAAATAAAAAACTTCTCAAACATACATAATAATATTTAAATAAAATATAGTATTATTAAGTAATTAAACATGTGGCTTTTTTTTGGTGACTATATAACTAATTTTAAAAAAATGCTATTATTATTACTAATATTTATTTCACTGAGAACTATTAGAAATACAATTGTAAAGAAAATTAGCAGGAAATCCGTGATTAATAAAGTTATTAAAATTTAAATATGTATTAGATTTATCACTAATACATTATAATGATAAATGTAGTTAAAAATAATATTTCTATAGAGATTGATAAATTCTATAATTCCAGTATGTGGCACTTTAAGAAGTTAAAATTAAAAGCTTCTCTTTTATCATAAATATTACTATATGTAATTTATAATCCTCAATATACAATTATACATCCAATTAATTAGTTTTAGCTGGATTATAATTAATTTTTACTAAGTTTAATTAATCAGGATATTAATATTGGGTTAAAACTATTATTTTTACCCAAAAACAATTAGATCATCTATATATCTCTAAAAATGTAAAAATCATTATTTATAATATATTTATATTCACAAAAGTGCAGATATAAATTAGCCAAACTATTGCTAGCAGGGCCACCTTGAGGCGAACCTTTAGTTTGTTTATATAATAAACCATTAAAACGAAATTAATCTTTTAAGACTAAAACTAAAGTAATCTTTTAAGACTAAATCTATGAGAGTTTTTAACTTGTGAAAATTAGAAGTAAGATTATATAATTACTGTGATTTTCTAAAATTACCTTAATAATATCATTGATCATGATATGAACTGAATAAATATTTTTTATTTTTAAAAAATCTATAGCATCTTTATGTATATTATATAGTATCCTTACAATGAAATATGGTCTCCATTTTGGTTTCTGTGTTACGTTTTGTATGTATTGGTAAACTTCTGCTCCGGTTGGGAACAATAAAACCACTTCTCCATCAGTCTTCAGTAAATGGAACATGTTATCAAACGCTATTCGCTGATCTAGTACGAAGTTCAAATAGCGTAAAGAGACCATATGCGATACTTTACCTTTCCACATTTCTAACGAATCCCTGAAAAAAAATTCCAAATTTATTAAAAAATTCATTTTGATTAGCAATAGTCACAGTAAGATAGATTATTATAAAATAATCTAAATTTATAGACACTGCTGGGGATGTTAGAATGCTAGTATAAGTAAGGTGTAACAATGCTTTTCCGATGAATGAAGTAAAATGGAAAAAAGGACCCTTTCCCCCTTTGAAAAAGGGCCCTTTGTTAGTGCCCGTTTAACAAGGGGATCGATTTCGAAGACAACAAATCTCACTGGGTTCTCAAAAGCAGGCATATCAAAGGTTTTCACAAGAGCTGGAATCATAACCCACAGTCCCACAGCAGTTCGAGTACAGTTTACCAAGAGCGTGATTGACGTCGTCTTTGATGAACTGTACAGAAAAACAAGGATTCTACTGTGCTTCAACTGACACAAATCGTCAACTAAAGCTCTTCTCAACAGACTTCAGGTAGAAACGCATTGTACAAAAATGCATAGTAGGATACCAATGAGAAAACCACCCATTTCTGCCAAAAATGCAAAAGTTCGTTTGCAGTGGCGCCGGGAATGAGGACACTCGACATCTGAGCATTGGAAACAGTTAATGTGGTCGGATGTGTGAATTCCGCTACACCTTATTTTGTACTAATGTAAAACGTCGAATTTGTCGAGAATCCCTCGAAGCTATGTATCCATCTTGCATACTCGCTGTGTGCAAGGGTTTGATGGGAGTGCCAAGATATGGGACATGTTCTGCTAGCGTGGAAGTGGTGTTCCCCTATGGTAAACAAACAGCCATGAGATACCCAAATATACTGACAGATCAAATGCACCCTGCAATGTTGTATTTAAATCAGCGTTTCTCAAACTGTGGGGCCCCTTGGGGGTCGTGATAACCCTACGAGGGGGGCGCGAGCATATTGAAAAAATCGAAAACAAAAGATTATTTAAAAAATTAATTTACTAAAACTAAACAAACAAAATACTTTCAAATACTTTTCACATTTACACTGATATAATACACTTATAAATGTATCAGTGCTATACAATGTATTTTATAATTAATTTAACAGTACTAAGTTAAGAACAAATTTGATAATTATCAGTGACCCCATGGATTTTTATTAACATTTATCTTGATTATTTTGTACGGTTTATAATTAATTCCTTAACTGCCGATTAAAAGTTCCGCGATTCACTCTCCAATGCCAACCGTTTTCCACGTAGACGCCCCTATGTTATGTTTCTTTGGGGGAGGGGAGGGGAGAAAAAGAATAAATAAGCAAATCCTCTGAAATAAGTTAATCCTTCGCAATCCTTGTCAAGGTCCTTTTATTGTATTTCAAAGCCTTCGGAATAATTTTAACTTAATAAATTAATACTTTGACTGAGCGAGACGTTTATATACGTCGGTGGCACATATGAGGTTAAAGTCGTATTGTAGCTTTAGTATCAAAGTATAGTGTTATTGAATTCAATAAATTGTTATTGTATGGAGGGGACCGCAATGGAAATGATTATTGAATAGTGGGTCATGTATATCGAAAGTTTGAGAAGCACTGATTTAAATCCTTACGGTGACGGATACTTCATGGACTATAATGCAACTATACATAGTGCCAGAAGTGTTCAAAATTATAGTTCGCTGAATATCAGTTTGACTTCTAACATATTCCCTGGCCATGGCATTGCCCGTATCTGCACCCCATAGAAAATGTGGGGATAAGGTGGAATGACAGATTAGATAGCACTCTCCTCTTCCACTTAATTTGCAAGATCTAAAAAGCTGCATAAACAGTGCATGGTAGGCTGTAGACGTCAATGCACTCCTGAAGCATGTAGACTTGATGTCCAAACGAATCAGAGAAGTTATCCGTGTAGAAGATGGAACAATAAAATATTAATCTAATGTTTCTAATTCATTGGCCAGGCAGTGTATATGAGCTCAGACTACGAGGGGGTACCCAAAGGAAACCAAACTAATTTGAAAGGGAGGGATCTTTTGTAGTACTACGTTTTGCGTTAGGAGCGAAAAGGGGTAACATTTTTGAATCGATCCGTCGCTGAAGAAGATAAGGGCTAGTTTCGGCAGACTTTATAGCAGCAACTGTTTTGTGTGATCATCGTTTTCGCAATGGCTGATTCTCGCTAACAGCATCCGGCAGTGAAATTCTGCTTTTTGCTCGGAAAAAAAGGAACAGAAATTCTTGAAATGTTAAAAACTGTGTGCAAGGTGATGCTATGAGGAAAACTCAAGAGAGGCTTTCATGTTCCAAAATTGGTGAAATGTTAATTGATGACAAACCCCGTTCTGGTCGCTCTTCCACGACCCTAATACTTAAAAATGTTGTAAAAAATCCATGGAATCATCAGGATCTGTTACAGACCATCGTCTGTGCAAAAATTCTTTAACAAAAATGGCATGACCCTAATTCCCCCTAATAATGAAAAGTTATGAAAGGTAATGCTTTGTGAAAAAGGGAATAAAATATTAGATAAGCGTACTTCAGTGAAAGTGGAGAGTACTTTGAAGGGGATTGAAGATTTGTGCTTAAAATTTCGATGAATATGTTTTTAATAATTTCGGGTTTTTCTTGGATACCCCTTCGTATTTACGTTGTTGTAGCTAATACTATCTGATAGGCAGTGTCATATCGAAGCCTACGATATTTATTGTAGCAAGGGGCTGGGGTTTTTTTACGCCTGTCGTTATCCGTAGCTTTGAGCACTATACAGGTGACAGTACGATTTGGCTCAGTTCCCCAATTTTGATTGGGAACACCCTTGGGAGTGATCAGGGGGTCTCTCACCTATATTTCTCCAACCACACAAGAGAACTAGCGGCTCGACAAATATTCAGAGTACCCCTTGCCGCACAGGCACTATACATTTATAAACACACCCCCTTCCCCGATTTGAATCCTGTCCACTAACCACCATATCGGGTAGGCGGCTGGTATTTAAGTAACGCGCTTATGTGAATTATAGTTAATTCGCTTGTGGAAGCTCCATAATCTTACTTCAAGGTCAGCTTATTCGAAACATTTACTTATACAGGACAACAGAAGGTATATCGCTGATAAATAATATATCTCAGTTTTTTTTTTAACATAATTCATTTGAATTCAATATGTACATCTTTGATTATGTTTATCGATTTCAAAATTAAATTGTTGCTGCGCTTAATTGTTGCATAAACAGCTTACAGTCTCATCTTATTGTTCTGTTCGAACTGTTCATTTTACATAACATAGGCATTCTATTTCCTTTTAAATTGCCATGTTATATGTGAATCAAACTCTTTTGTGGTACTTCTGTGTTTGATATTTACAATAAAGGATACCCTGCTGTAACACATTGATATACAGCGAAGCAAGAAATTTGAAAGCAAAGGCAGATTTTTTAAAAAAATTAATGCTTTTTCAAAAGTAATGCTTTATGCTGCCAACTAGAATCAAATCCTGTTATATATACTAGCGGTCCCGACAGACGTTGTCCTGTACACACGTCTTAAATCCGAAAATTACAAATTTTTTTGAAGTTGTAACAATCTGGACCGTTTTGATGAAATCTTTTACAAAGAAAGTTACAATACCTAACATCATCATATGTACAGTTACCACAATTCGACCTATCGATTGCGCGTGAGTATGTATTTACTATGAACTAAGATGAATATAGAAGCTATTCTGAATAGAAACTTAAACTTGTTTTGATTAAAGGCTAAAAAGATAAAACTCGAGCTATTTTCATAACAGGCATATTTTTTTTAATGCACAAAAAATAAATTTATCGTAATACATTGAATGTACGATGTTTTGGGTTAATCCTTGAGGGGTATAAACAAACAAATGCGATGGTTTGCCAAATCTCGGACATGCAACATATAATTGCTCGTGCGAAAAGCAAGGGTTTTCTAAACCAAGGCCACAAATTGTCATTGACTTTGTGACTTATTAATGGTCATAGCCAATTGGAAATTGTAAGCATTTGAATGGGTAGGTAAGTCTGAAAGAATCATTGGGATCTGTGGTAGAAGTACAACTTCACCTTCAAGTTTGCCGCTCAAAATAGTGGCATCAAGAATATTACCCATGATTTTTTGAAAATAACGCGCCCTTACATAATCTTAGCGCATTTTCAACTAATTGCGATATCGAACCGAATTGTGAATCTAAATCATTCAAGAATCCACTTGAACCCTGACAAAAGATATCATCCAAATCGGTCCAGCCGTTTAGGAGGAGTTTAGTCACATACACACGCACAGAAGATTTTTATATATAAAGATAACAGAAGATATTTTTTCACCTAATTATACATATTTTTGTATTGTATTTTCGTGATGAACTTTCCGATGTTTTTGATTCAACAATGCTTCACATAGCTTTCCATTACAGCACTGTTAAAACTAGAAAAAAGGAATCTATATTCATCCAGGTGAACTGTTCTTACCTGTTCCTATCTTTGTGAAGAACCTTTTTTCGCCTTGTTCTTTGTGTTCAATCAGTAAATTCACAAATATATTCAAACTATTTTAACACCCCAAAATTACACATTTGAGGAACAATCAAGTACATTTTTTAAAAATTATGCTTTTCACAAAAAAGTAGAATATTCTTTTCAATGTGATTATCAAACGGAAAAAAAATATAGTACCTTCTATAATGACTCAAGAGGTTTTTTTAGTATACCTACATTTTTAAAATAATTGAATTGATTCAATATAACTTAAAATAGTATTTAAAAATTTGAAATAATTTCAATTGGGTACTGTACACGAGAGATTTAAGGTGAAGGTACGACTAAGTTAACCCTTAACTTCCCACTGTTGCATTTCTGCAACAGATGATTTATTTTATTTTAACAGACTCAATATTTTTTTAATTACCAACAAATCACTTATCTGAGAAAAAAAGATTACTACAACGAAATACAAGCTAATTTTGTCACTTGATGGAAACACATTTTTTCCAGAAATCACAACAATTATAAAAATCTTGGGTGCCTCAAGAACTGTGTTTTTGCTATAAAAAGAATCCATTATATCTTATGCTTCCTCTTGTTTATTGATGAAATAAATTACCAGGTAAGAAATAAAACATTTTATGTTCATTTAAAAGTAATTTTGATTTTTTAATGGAAAAAGTTTGAAAGAAATTTTATTTTAATTATATGTTGCAGGTCTGCAGCATTGGTCTCTAGTAACCATTTTAAAAATGGTCAAAAAGCGTATACTAACCCAAGGTGAAATTGATAGATATATGAATAATTCGGACGAATTAAGTGAATTAACCCGCGATCACTCGCGCAGGGTGTTCTGTACACCCCAGCAACAAGAAAGTCCTCACAGGATTCTAAGAATGTGCAGAACCCCGATTTTTTCTGTAGCTGCACATTTTAGGTCATTGAACGTTCAGGCCTGATGCAATCCCTCTTTCTCAAGCGATTGGAATGTAATGACCTTCAAAAGTTTATCTGGGGGGCTGAGAACTCCCGCGAGAAGTTGAGCATTTGTATGCAGTCTGCTCTGAATGTTTGGAAAATGATTAAACTATTATTTTTTCTACTTTCTACTATCATTATCTCATTAATTATAAAGTATATTTATTACTGGTATATACATTTTATACTGGTTTATGAAAAAATATAAAATTATGTGTTTTAAAATGTGAAAATTTTGAATGTTTAGTTTAAATTAATGTTAGTCTCATTTGTATGCAATAAATTTAATAATTTTATTTGTATAATACAAAAAACATCTTATACTTTGTAAATATGTATCATAATGACTTAATTTTATTTTCATAATTAAATACACGTACTAAAAGTTTGGGGTGTTCTCTACACCCCGCGAGTAACGACGGTGGCAAAAACAGGCGCGAATGACCGCGGGTTAAGTGAAGATGGTCTTGAATATTCTGACGATAATGTTGATTTTTACCCAATTGCGTGTAATCTAATGAAGATTCGGACAGCTACTGTGAAATTAGTATTGGTTCACAAAATACAATTCAGAATATAAAAAAAATCCGATGATGATATAATAAATTAGATAGAAATATTTCAGTCAGAGAACCATTTTTAAATTTAACTTTTAAGAATAATAAAGCATTGTCAAGGAATTTTTTATGGAAAAATCAAAACATTTCATTGAATGAAGAAGTAATAAAATTCAATGGAGATGACACGCTTCCAAGAGAAATTATGGATTTGGAGTGCGAAAAGTGTAAAGTAGGACTTTGTTACAACAAAATCAATAACTGCTTTAAAAATTTTCTTTGTATGTAAGGTTAAATCAGTTTATAATAATGAATAATAAAATCCTCATATAAAAAAAAGTTTTGTAATTTACAGCACTACTGTGCAATGTTGCACTTCTGCAACAAACAAAAAAAAAGTGACTGAAATTCAATTTAAAACAGCTTAATTTTATATATATATATATATTTCCCCTTTTATTATTACTTGAGAACTAGCTGATATAATTTTTTCATGGAAATTTAAAAAATCGGGAAGTTAACGGTTAAAATATAAAATTATTATATGCTGTCCCTATTCCCGTACAAAATCAGTAGATTGAGTTACAACAGAATGAAAAAAAATTGGAAACCAACATCTTCTCTTCTCCGAAAAACGCCTAATACACGGAAAAATTGTAACGCCTATTATAGAGAACTGTTGAGAATATTTCTTTCTGAAAAGCAGCTTAAACATCTTCTAGAAAGTAGAAATGTTATTTATACGGATTATGTATGAATTATACGTTGTTCATCAATATCTTTTTAAATCTGGTAAATTCCTTTAGTGTAGCATTTAAATTCCAAAATAATTTTCCATTTATTCCTCAATTATACATAAAACAGGGTTTTGGAGCGCTGTAGTGAAAGAAAACTAAGACAAATACAGCTAAAAAGAACATACGAAATACAGAAAAAATTCAAATATTTTTTTATATGTGTTCTTTTTCGTGAATCACACGGCATACGTCAATGGGTTTGTCCAGCTTCTGCTATATTCTACTCAACAAAGCTCTATCAACATCATAGACAGCACGTGTTATCCTTTCCTCACTATCCACGCTATCCAAAAATTTGGTATTTTACACATGGCTCAAGTTTCCGTCCTCTTTTCGGTGGGATGTAGCAAAACTGAAGGAAAGGATAACGCGTGCTGTTACGTTGAACGTTGAGTAGAGTGAGGCAGGAAATGGACCATCGCATTGATGTGCAACCAAGGATTCACATATAGGACACCTGTAAAATATGTAAATAAAACTTGAATTTTTCCATATTCTTTCACTTTTTACTGTATTAGAGAGAGAAGAAGAGTAGCGCGAGAAAGAGAGAACAGAGGAGTAGCGCGAGAGAGGAGTAGCGAGGAGAGGGGAGAGAGTAGCGAGAGAGGAGTAGCGAGAGAGAGGAGTAGCGCGAGAGAGGAGTAGCGCGAGAGAGGAGTAGCGCGAGAGAGGAGTAGCGAGAGAGAGGAGTAGCGAGAGAGGAGTAGCGAGTGGAATAGAGAGAGGAATAGAGAAATAGAGAGAGTGAATGTAGGGTTTTTTGGCCCAAGAGCCAATTTTGACTAAGCTGCGCCAAACAATTTTTTAAGTATTAAAAGTATATAAAATTAGTAAAAAATTTTATGATTAAAATAGTAAAATTTCATATTAAAAAGTTTTGAAAGTAAAAGTTAATAAATTTTGGTGGGGGTTACCCACCAAGTCAGAAAAGCGTGTAGTTCGTAACTAAATTATTTAAAAAGGAAAATAACCTCTTGCTCTTTCTAATATGGTTTTTTGATTGGATTGTCAAAGTCGTAGCGAATATACGTATGTTTGTGTGTGTGATTAGGTTTATTAACTAACTCTCCCTTGTAGGTGTAGCCACCCATATTTAAGATATATTTTGGATTCGGCTCAGGCTCATCTTCCACGTCATATACTATCATGTCTTCTTCATCGGTTGTGTACTAGGTAGGTGCTGATTTTCTAGGTTTATGAGGAGAGCCATCTTAATTTCTATTTTTGGTTGTGTTGCATGTGTTTTTAGGAGGACGTTTTTTCTGACCGGGGTTTGAAGTTTCTTTTGCATCCTGGGATGTAACAGGTGTGGTATTGGATGTAGTGGTAGTTTCAAGAACAGGATATGCTGTGGATGAAGAAGATGCAGCAGAAATAGATAAATTATTAGAAGTGGTGGGAGCAATATCTATTACAGAAATAAGGGGTTGAGATTCTGATGGCGATGTAACTGTAAAAGATGTGGATGGTAAGAGTTTTGCCCGAGTTGATGTAGAGGATTTAGTAACTGCAAGGACCGAGGAAGATATATTTGACTTCGAACGGATATTAAAGGTTTTAAAAGTTTCAATGGTAGGCAAACTATTTTGGTAATATTTTCATCTGTTTGCGTTGTAGTGGTAACAGTCGAGGGTTTGGTAACCTGGGCGTAAGATTGAGGTAATTATGGAGCAATTAGTTTTCGTGCTTCTACATATGGTATATTTCTATTAGTTTTGATAACCTGTATTTCTTTCAGTTTTTTCCATTTCGGGTATAACTTTGAATTTGATGGGTGGGGCTCGGTACAATTAACACATTTCGGCTCTAGAGTACAATCCGTGGAAGAATGCCGAACGGATGCACATCTAGAGCATGTTAATTGACCACCGCAGGAAGTTTGAGAGTGTCCGAATCTCTGACACTTGTAAAAGCGCAGAGGATTCGGTATATATGGACGGATTTTACAATTTAAATAACCGGCTTTTATTGTAGTTGGCAGTTTTGAACTATTGAAAGTTAAAATTAAGTGTTTAGTTGGAATAATGTGAGTATCTTTTTTTAAAGTGATTCTTCTGACTTGCACTACACCCTGATCTGAAAATCCGTCTAGTATTTCAGCCTCAGAAGTGTATAACAAGTCAGGTTCTGAAATTACACCTCGACTGGAGTTCAGAGATTTATAGGGAGTTACTAGTAGAGGAGAGTCAAGAAACGTTTTAGCAGAATTAGTTTCAACAAGTAAATCCCCAGATTTCATTTTTTAAACTGATTTCGGTTCACCAATTGCTTCAAGAGCTTTGAAAATAGCAAAAGGAGATTTAAGGGACATTTCACTATTAGGCAAAGTGAGTACGAAAAAACGTGTATTTTTAGCGATTTCATCAATGGTAGGGTTTGCGGGTAATACGAGGCCTTTACCCGGGCACAGCAGCATTGGATCCATAAACGTGAAAGAAAAACTTCGTCTTGGCGTGCCTCCACCCACCACGGAGTCCAACAAGGGAGGCAGTGTGCTGGTCATCTGGCAAAACCCAGGCACGGCGCTTACCGGAAGTACACCCAGAATATAATGCTACAGCATCAGGGCGAGGATCCAACGGGTAAACCCACCATCCCTTATCTGCAGCACTAACCCTACAGCAGTGTCTCTTCGGAGACACCAAAGAGAGGTACCTCTAGCCGATTGACAGGAGCGGGCTTACTCCTGCCAACCATCTACAGTGAAGCGTGGGCCAAAGGGAACGCAGAGGTATCTCCAGGCCACCAATCTCCTCCATACTGGAGAAGCGTGGGCAAGGGGAACGCAAAGGATCCCCAGAACACCATTTTCCTCCTTACGGAACGCCGAAAACAGCAAACATGCGGGTTGAAAAACCAACGGTGTTAGTCGAAAACAAATAAAGAAATATACGAAAAAGAAACTAAATTAACGCAAAAGAAATTGTGATACAAAATATGTTAATAATAAATAGTACAACGATTTAATCATGTACATCTTAAATAACATTGGTCTATGGTCTCGACGTGAAAAGAAAAGGGAAGTTTGAATGGCAAGAAAGAGGGCCGAAAATAGAGAAGAATCACTAGGGTACCCCGGGTTCGTGTAAAGCCCGTGTTTACCAAAGACAGTAAACCCTTGGGAAAAGGAAAAGATCACTAGGGTACCTCGGGATTGTCACACCCGTACTCACCTAAAGAAGGTGAGCCCCCTGAGGGGAGAGAGAGTAGAGAGAGAGAGAATAGAGAGAGAGTAGAGAGAGAGTAAACTTTTTTTTACTTCAGCCCTCCAAAACCTTTGAGGGAGTTATGAATAACACTGTACAAATTTCATTATCCCATCCAAGCATAAAATCTACACCCAAGCAAATAGCTTCAAAATAACAGTGTAAAAAACATTTGAACTCACTTATAATGTATCCTTTTAATAAAAGACGAGAAATGATCTTACAAATTAAAGGCAAGGGTAATCATATTTAAATAGATCAAAATCTACCTATTTATTTTTGTCTGATGAAGAAATACTGAGAATAAGGATTTTTTTTCCTAAAAATTACCTTGAAAGCAATTTCTTTGGTAGACAAACAAAAATATCAACTTGCTATAGAGACTAACTTTAAACAATTACTTGTAAATATAGACTAGCTTAGGCTACATTATAGATAATTTGTACATTTATTACATCAAATTATCTATACACATGAGGCATATAGATTTATTTTTTGTTCATATGAATTTGTAATGTAACAAGTTATTGTGGCGGGGAGTAATGTAATCACCTGGCATAGAATATATCTTCGGAAGCCAGTTCAGTACATCAAGAGTGTTTTTCATGTTGCGCTGTAATTCACCCAACGTCTATTATAGAAATTTACATTTCTTAATTTTGCACGCCTACCAGTTTTCTTATTTCGTGTTGCATGCCAACAAATTGTTTAATACTCCATTGCAAAAAGTTATATTCTACTTTACGTAAAGGTATAAAATAATGTGTTGTTTTACTTGGAGTGGTTGGAAATGAAAAATTATATTTCTATTAAATTTTATAAATCTTGTTTACAATATTTTAAAGAAATACTTCTACCGATAAAGGAGCAACATTTTATACAAAATTAGACGTAATGATGTTTTAAAATGTTCCTCTAAAATTAACAAAAAACTTAATTTTGACATGTATTTGACATAATTTGTAGATAGATTGGAGTTTCACGTCAAAAGAAACCTTCTCGTATTCAAATGTTCAAACTTTTAAAAAAGTTTCACTTACCAATCTGATATGTCTGCAACGACGTAATCCACTTTTGGATATTGGTTAAATTTTTTCGCTTCTGCAATAAGTTCCTTTCGTGGATCGATAGCAATTATTTCAGTGGCTCGAGGATAAAGAAAAGTTATGTATTTGGTAGATCTTTCACCTGAACCACAACCAACGTCCATTAACAGTTCTATATCATGCAAGTTCCACTTCAATTTGTCCGATACTTTACGAAAAAGCATCTGTGTTTGTTTCCTGCAATGGTAGTTCGATACATCTTGTACTGTCGGTCCCTCCTAAGAAGATAATTGGATCCTATTTTAATTGCACATATTTTATCTATCACTAATTTAGTAAATTATTGTATTACATAGAAGACCAATATAGAAAAATGAACTATTTGCCAAAATCGCCACTGTTTTATTTTCTCTGTCGTCAAGGCTGTGAACTAAACTAGAATTTTGCCAAAGATATAAATTTTAAAATGCATGCCCAGTGTCCCTCGTATAACACGGTACTTGTAAAACATTGTTTCGATATTACGGTGCACAAAACTTAAATCAATTTCTAATTGATATAACCCTTTATTCTACCGCATTGTGATTTACAGCAATTTTTTTCATGCAATATTTTTTTTTGAATCACTACATTGAAAATTAAGGGATGTACATAAACAAAATACTCAACTTTGGAAAAATTAATTAGTCAGAGCTAATTAATTAAAGATGTTCAACTATGAAACTAGTTATACAATCTGTTCTCACTTAAAATAAATAATCAAATCGTTTTCTAAGGTCTTCATTAACTTAGTGGCACGACATCTCATGAGGGACAAGGCCTGCTGTGCCCAACTCAGTATATGCGACCTTGGGCCCTGAGGTGCATAAGCAGATGTTCCAGTCAGGTGGTCAGTCTGACGCAAAAACTCCAGTGTTAAGTTCCCAAGCAAGCTTCGTACTCATTTTATCGATCCATTGAAGGGATGAAAGGCTGAGTCAACCTTGCCCAGCCCGGGGTTTGAACCTCGGACCTGTGGTGTAGAAGTCAGATGAACTAACCACTCAGCCACTGGGCTTCAAGGCCATCATTAACATGAAAAAAATAAGACACTTGCCTTTTGACATTAACTATTTTTTCGGAACAAAAATGGCATCTTCGCAATCCGCTGAAAACGCAATTTCAGCAATAAAAGTATTCGCCTTTCCCGCTAAAATACTCATCATAGAACCCGTGCTGCCGTATATCTTGGAAGAGTGGATTTCAAAGAATATTCCTGCTAAGAATTGTCAGATTTTTCGTAAAAATGGTTATTCTATGTCATTTTAAAGTGAGTGGTACAAGTACCGTCGGTAGATGAAAAGTTTTTTTGTTGTTGAATTAGATCCTTTAGTAGTACATAGTGGATAACTCAAAAGTAATTTGAAAGTTCTTTGGCCCCTTATAAATTCTTAAAGAGCTTATAACTTTTACAATGATGTAGAAATAACTAGTAAAGAGGAGTTTCAACGAAATTTGAGAAGGGGGAGATTAGCTGTAATTTCTGATGAGCATGATGAAAATTGATTTTATGTGACCATAATAAGACACACAACACGTTTCTATTTATTTTATAACAAAAATCATTATTTGAATATAGTTTTTGTTGCATCTTTAATTTATGTATTTCATATTTTTGATTTTGATTAAAAACTTGAAGTTAACTTGCTTCTACATTTGCATAGTTTTATTGGAACGAAATCTCAGCTATCATAAAACTTTCCTCCTTAAGATTTAATTTCGATGTAACCCGGTACACATTTCCTTGATTTATATTATCTCAAAGTTTCGTATAACCCGGTTTCGATACAACACGGTGCATATTATTCTGATTTACATTATCTACATATACAATTCATTTAATAAATAAAATAACAATTAAATAAACAAAAAAAGTCTCATAACACGGTTTCGTTATAGCACGGTACAAATTATTCGTGTTATACGAAGGACACCTGTACAAAAATTTAGCGATGCTTAATTTGAACTACTGTTTGAAAAAACAAAGATTCTTCAGCGGGTGTCTTTTAAGGAAGTGGTTCTTAACCCTCCCCCTTTACATATCAGCCTGACATCACGGACACCTCCAATATTTTAAAGACCCTTCCCTGAATTCCAACACTTAGATGAGTGATTTAAAGATCCCTCAATAATCCTGTCTTTGATACTTATGTAGACTTTGTTAACGTTCCTTTTTTTTCCTTTAAGAAAACACTAAATATCTAATTAAAAATATTATAAAATATACTAATTCCAAAAAAAATAAATACATTATATTATAACATTTTTAATAAGAAGGATAGTGTAGTATTTCCTTTACAAGTGATGTCAGTTCTGAATCTTTGCAAATGTGTTTCTACTATTTTTTTGAAAATAATACGTTGTAGTAATGGCTATGTAATAGTAGACAATAAAAAACTGAAGTTATATTTTCAATCCAAATAAAGGTTCTAGAAGAGTTTTTCAAGCAGGAAAATTTAGTGATCTAGTATAGAATGGCACATGTTTCAATTTTTCCACGGGAACTTTCAGAGTTGTGGAAAAGGGTAATCTTAACATTAAACGAGAGACCTTCGCCGACCCCTTAGAAAAGCGCTGGAGACCCACGAGGACCTACGGACCCTTGTTTAAGAACCACCGTTGCTTTAATGAATTTCAGGATGTCTATCAGTTTGGCTGAGACGGGGAGAGGACTTTTCGATTAATGGGAACTTGACAAGTAGTCACTTTGGTAGTCAATGAGTGAGTGAGTGAATATTAACGTTGCCTTATTCAGTTACACGAGGGCTTTGGGTGACAGACTTCGTTATTTTGAACCATGGTCAAGTGACGAGGACGACACCCGAGCTGGCACCCCTCTCCCAACTACCACACCAACGGGAGAACGTTTCTGATCATCAATGCCTCTGTAAGTGGTTCTTCAGTGGTACCAGGCTCTAACTTATGACACGTAAGCCATGAGTCCGTTACTTTGATCACAAGGCTACCACGGTCTCGTCTTATCAATCGAACTATCGGCTGAATAACTAAAGGCCTGAACATACACTTAAGTCTCAAAAAACTCAAGTCTCTTTCGAACAACCATTATAGGAAATTTTTCAAAGAACTGTGAGGGTGAAGGGGTGCCGTATATAAGTATTGTAAAAGATGCATTATTTAATTTTTGATTCATGTTAAATAAAATTACAAAACGTAGCAGCAATACATAATGAAAATCGCACATGTCAGTAAATCGTTGTTTAGAGCAAAGAATTGTATTTAAAAAACGTTTAAAGCTTAACTTTTAAGAAAAATTCCTATATTTCGAAGTTCACTTTAATTATCTGGATAATTACAAAATATTCTAGTATAGAGTCTCTCAAACTGTAGGGCGTGCCCCCTGGGGTAGCGCGAGCATATTGAAAATAAAAATTTAAAAAAATAATTTTTGGAATGAAGTAAAACAAAATGCTTTCTGACATAATAAAAAATACACATTTACACTAATATAATTTATATCATCAAAAATATGATCATCAAAAATAAAAGATTCCACTTCAAACGCTCATTAGCTATCTTTGATCCTTTAACCAAATAAAAAAAGACATTTTGTTTGCTTTGCTGAAATCCCACGATGAGATATTTTTTTATCTTCTTTTAACCCCTAAAATACTACTTTTGATGATTATATACCTGACCTTTAAACTTACTGGTATGTTTCCCTCCGTCTCTTTTCTTTTAGGAATTGTAAATAATACTTTTCTGTTGCTTTTTTTTTTCCATGTGAATGAATTTTATGATATATGGATAAGCATATTGAGCACTTTGAAGGATTATTTGGCCAAGATGTATTTTTTTTTATGAGTATTCTGAAACATATGATACATAATGAAAAACGTTTTACACAATTATTTTTTAGAACTGGCATCAATATTTTTATATTGAATACACTTTTAACATGGAATCAGTTGCATGAGGCGCAGAGCCAACCCAGACTCACGAAATCGTTAATTCCGGGAAAAACTGTTTATTCGTTAACAGTGACCTTAACAGTATCCTCCTATTAGACAGTCTTAATGGGAACTAAAATGAATTTGTCAGAAATATGCCTCTTTTTTGAGAGTGGAAAACGTTTTTTTTACAATCAAGGTACTTGCTTTGATCGAGTTCCCTGCGCGACCACTTTTGTTCAAAAATATTTTCTATGAGCATACTACACTTTCCCTTATGAACAAAATGGTTTTGATTGTTGTGTTGTACGACTTATTATGGTTTATAATTGTAAATGAGCAGAATATAAAAAAAATGGACATGTGTGATCTCTATTGAATTGAAGGAAGTTGAAACTGGTCAAGCAATTGAAGAACCTGCTGAAATAATGCATATTAATCATGATAGCGAAAGTAAATATGAGAAAAGCGATAAACATGAAACGTTTGAGTTGAATTGAAATTTTCAAATGCTGCCTAAAGAACTCTAAAGAAAACTATGGAGCCATAAATGTAGCACTTCGCCTTGTCAAAAAAACACAAGGAAGAAAAGTTCAAAATGCTATTTGTAGATCATTAAACTACAGTAACGTGAACCAAATATGACAGTTTTGCTGGAAAATAATGTTCCTGTTTGTATAGCGAAAAGTGTCTATGATTTATGTCCTTTACTAAGGTCACGCACATTTGGAAAATTTTCTTTAGTTTTATTGGATTTTTTTTTCAAATTGTCAAAGAATAATTGAAAAGTCCTTGAAAGTAGGTATATTTTCCCTTAATTAAATTATTCACCGGAATTATGATTTATATTGTGCATAAAAATTATAAAATAAATTATAGTTTAAAAACAAACTAAAAAACACGCTTTTATAGTGTGAATCGGACTAAAATGTAAAAAATAAAAATATATATTACTTAAAAGTAACATATACAAAATTTAATACTTATCTTGTTAATTTGTACGATTTATAATTATGATCGTATTGTAGCTTTAGCGCCAAAGTGCATTATTATTGCATTCAATACATTTTTTTTGGCGGGGCGTGATAAAAATTATAATTGAAAATTGGGTCGCCAATAGTGAAAGTTTGAGAACCACTGTTCTAGTATAAAGTATTTTGTTCATATGTGCCGGTGGGGGAATATGAATTATTAATTCATATACCCATTTTCTTTCTTCACAAACTTAGTAAATAAACATTTTTTTCTGTTTATAATAAGTCTAGAAAAACTAAATATACATATATAGTTTTAATTTATAAACTTCACTTTTTCATTTAAAAGTCTATTAGTAATGAAAAAGGAATTCTGTAATGGACAAAATACACCATTCGGAATATTTCATCCACCAAGCCCGTTTTTAACCTTCTCAACGCCCTAGGCACTTTAAATTGTTACGCCCCCATCCCCTCCTATTTCTGGACACCTCCCTCCTTCAGTTCGTACTTTGCCAGTATAGGTTTGAGATGAATTTTTCTTACTTTTCCCACTTTCTTTCCCCCGGGGCACACCTTTAGGTGAGTACGGGTGTCACAATCCCGAAGTACCCTCTCTCTCTCTCTCTCTAGTGATCTTTTCCTTTTCCCAAGGGATTTACTATCTTTGGTAAACACGGGTGTCACGACCCAGGGGTACCCCAGTGATCCTTCTCTATTTTCGACCCTCCATCTTGTCATCCAATTTCTCCTTTTCTTTTTTCCTCGTCCAGACCACAGACCTATGAATGTTTGGCGCAGTATAGCCAAAACTGGCTCTTGCGCCATAAAGCACCAAACTCACTCACTCACCCACTTTCTTTGTTTTGCTCTTGGGAGAGTCTTCCCATTACCACCACCAATAGATGAGCCGTGTTCCTAGACTGGCATTCGGCACTCTTTAAAAAAGGATAATGGCATGGTTTGTCTACTCTTGTTAATTTCTTACCTTATGGTTTCACCGTACCACCCTCTCACCCTTTTGTAAATTAGTACAAAAAATAAAGGGTATCGCCTTTGCAATTACAGTATACTTAAGCTATACTATGGGCCTTGTGTTGGGTATATTTACACCAAGTAATATAAAAAAAAATTTTAAGTCAATTCCTACTTAGATAAACAAAGAAAAATTTTATTTTAGCTACTTTTTATTAAATAGTTACAATATAAATATTGTTACGAATTTTGTGTAAATATTGTATATAATTCGTATTTGGATATTTAATGCATTTACATTACTCTATGTTATGTTTAATTCATGTTAAAATTGTACCATTCACAAGCAGTGCCGTTCCTTACGTTATAATGGCGATTCAATGAGAACTTGGCGAAATCTTGGCGGTAAAGCCAAGTTGGCATCATTTTTGGCGACTTTGGCGACCATGTTGGCGAGTTCGGAACCCTCTGGAATCTTCTAGAAAGTAGTAGATCTCTCCACTAGTGTCACGCTCAGTGACACGAGCAGTTATATTACTGGAAGTTTCTGTCGCGGCTATAAAATAAAGACGCTCACCGGAACGGTGGTTAGTCTAGATTAAACCAGCGAGTAGTGAGGATTGTTTTGACTAGCTCGGCTGTACTTTTGAATAATCTTACGTGTATTTTTAAACACTGGTTATTGTGTTTGATTGCTGTTGAAGGTGTAAAGACCTTTAGATATCTACTCGGTGAATATTGCTGCTGAATCCTGTATTTAAAGGATTGGATTTTTGTTAATAAATTCGTATCGCTCTTGAAGAACTGTTTATTTTCTTTGTGATTGTTTTGCATAAAATCCACGAACCCTCGGATCTACGTAACAATATGTATATACATAGGACAGAATCGCAACATTAAGTGGTCATTAATTTTTTATTAATTATCATTAAAGTATCGCATTGTCATGTAAAACAATCGTGTATATAAATTTCATTTCAACTGAATACTTTAACACGCGAGAAAAAAAACCTTTTCAAGTTTTGACACAAGTCACCAAAAATGATACCAACGTAGTTGTGTGTATATATTAGTAATTTTTAAAATAAATAGTTTTAATCAATTAATTTTTATTAATTATTTTTATATTATTGTATTGTCATACAAAAGTTAAACCTGTATATACAATTTTAGCTCAATTGACCGCTTTAAAATGTATTTTATTAATAATTGAAAATTCCACCCAGAAATAAATAAATATATAAATAAATATATAGAGATTGGGAGCTAATAGTAGGAATGCTTTAGATGTGTTGAATGACATTGTTACGTAATACTTGTTATACATTGCTTATATCTTCCGAAATCATAGTTTAAAAGTGAATAGTGTTGAAAACAATGCATTTTTGTAACTAACAATAAATGAATTTTCGTCATTTGTGGTGAAATTTTTTATGCGATTTGGGTTTTAAAAGCGTTGCTTTACGATATATGAATTCTTCCCTATTGAAAAATATCATTTTGGTTGGAAATGCGTTTCAAGCTTAAGACTGTTTTCGCGCCATATGTACGAGAGCATGAACTTGACACGGAGCACATTTTCAAACAGAAAAAATGCCTCAATTTTTATAAAAATGTGTGACATTGTAACTCATGCATTTGTTTATAATATAGTGTTTTTAAAATTTCGAAATATTTCATAAATAATTAGTTTTTCCTCTTAACATGTGAAAGGACAGCTCATTGAGCATTACGATATAGGAATAAAAAATGCAAAACTCATTTTATAAAAGAAAAAATGTGTCAAAAAATACTCGTATAAAAATGAGTAGTATGATAAAATAAGTGATTCTCTACAGGATAGTGTAGCCAAAATGTAATAGTAACGTTTAAGTACTTTTATATCTGAAAAAATATTCCGCATTCGGCCCCTATTCTTTAACATTTGCCGAAGATAGCCTTAAAGCCTGGCTAAAAGCCAAAATGTCAGTATTTTTTTCCTTTTAAATAAAGCACATTTTTCATATTATAGATACTATAATCGTACATTCAAATATAATACAGTCGACTCATGATAATTCGAACTAACTGCGACCAATGAAAAACTTCGAATTATCAAGAGTTTGAATTATCGAGAGGGTAGGGAAAAAAACCCAAAATACACGACAATTTTTTTCTAGCACATTTGAATTTGAAACTATGTAATAAAACAACAATTGCACATATGTATTAAATTATTCTAAAGTATTTTTAAAAAGAATGAACATATTATACATTATCAATATTGAACTAAAGTTAAAAGTCCTGTACCAAAAGAATACAGGAAATAAAATCGTTTCGCAACGGATTTCCTCAGAGACTTTTCCCAACATTATTGGTTCTTCCGAGAGAAATGCACCACTTTAAATAAAATGGCAATAGTTAAATGCTCTTCAGGCGGCCCGGCACCATTTGATCCACGGACCGGGGGGTTGCAGATCACTGCTCTACACGGCTTGTCTTCAACAGTTCTAGGCTCGAACTCGTGTTACGTTAGCCTTAAGACCGTTACCATGACCCCTAGGATGCCACGACCACTCATTTATACTGAAGGAATTGCTTTATTTTTCAATATAAAACAAGATAGAAAAATAGTACTACATCCCGTGCATTTCCAACGTAAAAAAACCTCCAAACTATGAAGGAGATAAAAATAATTTCCAAAATTATTTTTGAAAACAATTACCATAATATTGCGAAAATTGTTCTGAGCATTTTTAAATAGAATAAAAAAAATCACTTCATTAAAAAAGTTTAAATTGATGTTTAAACCACGGACTTATTCTAAAAACAAGTAATATATATAAAAAAAATTTTAATCCACAACTCCTACTTAGATCAACAGAGAATTTTATTTTAGCTACTTTTTATGAAATAGTTACAATTCATATAAATATGTTTATACATATGACAAAATCATCACAACATTAAGGGGTGATTAATTTTTTATTAATTATCATTAAAGTATCGTATTGTCATCCAAAACAATCGTGTATATAAAATTTCAGTTCAACTGAATGCTTTAAACCGTGAGAAAAAAACTTTTTCAAGTTTTGACACAAGTCGCCAAAATGGTCGCTAAGTTGCCAACGTGGCTGTATATATTTGTAATTCTTTAAATAATTAGTTTTAATCAATTAATTTATTAATTATAACTAAATTGTTGTATTGTCATCCAAACTAATTATATATAAAATTTCACCCCCAAGGGGCCCTTTTTTAAAATTTATTTTATTAACGATTGAAAAATTAAACCCAAAGATAAATATATAAAGAGTGTATTTAAGGAGGAAAAAAATGTGTTTTGCTTAAAAAAAATTGGGTTTTAAAATTTTTAAACGTAAAGAAAATGTTTTTAAAAATTAAATTTTCCCAAAAAAATTTTAATTAGTGAAAAAAAAATAAAAATTTTATTTTTTGTGATCAAAATTGGATGACCTTTAAAATTTTAAATTTTAGGGGGAATTTTATAATTAAATTTTACTACTTCCATGGACGAATTTGAAGCTCTTTGTCCTAAAAATTAGGATAGAAAAAAAAAAAAAATGGAAAAAAATTGCATTTTTTAAGATATTCAAAAAGAAGGGAAAAGGAAAATTTAAAAGCTGGGAACCCCAATTACTTTACGGGTTTTTTAAAGTTAATAAATAAATTTATAGGAATATAGATAGACCTAGTGGGAAATGGAACTACAAAATAGACCCTTTTTTATTAGTAAAAAAATTTTGACAAAAAAAACTTATTTATTTTAAAGGGGCTTTCGTGTTTCATTCTTTTCCCTAAAAGGGAATTCAAAGGATGAACGTGGATCCACTTCCGAGGAAGTCAAAATGGAGCCCACGTGATTTCTGTAAGTAAAATATTCATCGTTTTTCTATCAGATTTCAATCGTTCTTTTTTACGTTAAGGGCTCAAGAGGAGGAGTGGGGTTCTAAAAGACACACAATAGTGATGATTTCTAACAGAAAAATTTAGAAAATTATGTTAATTTTTGATTTAACAGTCATAATAAGGCATGAAAAAAAAACAAAAAAAAATTTTTGGGAAATTAGAAAATTAAATTAATTTAAAAAATTAAATTGAGGATCATTTTAGCAATCTTTTAAAGGGTTTGGGGATTTCGGAAAGTTTTGGGACAATTTCGTCTTTTTTCCCCCCCCGTCACCCCAAAGGAAAACCCTTTTCTTTTCTCTGTTTTTTTTTTCCCTCCCCCATTTGGGAAACAATAGTTATTTTTTCGAGCTTTTCAAAAATAAAAACTAAATGCGGGCCCTAACTTTTTTAAAATTTTTTTTTTTAAAAGGTAAAAGTACGAAATTGTATTTTCGCCCGGTGGGTTCAAATCCCCTGCAATAATACCTGACATTTGTTTTTTTACTTTCCCGAAAGTGAAAAGAAAAAAAAAAAGTCATCCAAAATGAAAATCATTATTTATCAAAAGCAAAATGTCCATCCCTTTAAAAAATAAAATATAAAAATTGTCAACAAAATAAATATTCAGTTTTAAAATCCTTTTCCAACATCGCTAATCAAATAAAAAATAAAAAAAGGGAATTATTTTAAATATCAAAAATTTTAAAAAACTTCCGGTCACAAAACTTTTGGGTTCCCTTTCTTTTACCTCCTTTTTTTTAAATTTCCCTAATTTTTTTTTGTTATCATTCTTTGGATGATTTTTATTAAACTTTTTACTTGAAAATAACTATTTTTTTTTCTTTCTGCAGTTTGACTGACTACCGAACCTCGATCCACCCATCACCTTACCAAAATAGGGTTTAGGTGAGGAGCAAGGGCCCCCGGAAAACCAATAGGGAACCCCCCCCACCCAACCCAGGTGGGCAACCCCCCCTCCCGATAACTTGGGCCAAAACAAAAAAATACCATCGAACATGCAAGAAAGAACACATCTAAAATTAATTCAGAATTTTTTCTGTTAAACTAAAAGAAAAAGAATAAAGACTCCGGGGAAAATATTAATATCGGAATATAAAAAAAATATTACGTGGACATCTATTTTTCCAAAAATTTACACAATGAAATAGTAAAAGTATTTTTAAAAATATATGTAAAAAATTTTAAAAACATTTAAAAATAATAATTTACAAAATGAATGGAGATTTTATTTAAAAAAAGGAAAAAAAACCTATAAAAAAAAGAATATGAAATAAAAAAATAAAAAAAAGCATTTTTTAGTATGAAGGGAAAATCATGGATTTTTAAAAAAAATTAAAAAAACCCCATTAAAATTCATAGCGTTTTTTTACATTTTTTAGGTTTTTAAAAATTTTAAGAGTTACTTTTTTGTGAAGCTCTTTTAATTTTAATTTTTTATCACAACCCTTGATTCCAATTTCCCCATTTTTTTTTATACATACGAATTAAAAAAAAATCTATTTAATAAAAAAGTTTTTTTTTTAGAATGCCAGGGGGTGAGTTTCCTTTTTTTATTCGAATTCTCCAAAAAATTCTTTTGGGACGCAGAATTTAGCCAACCAAATTTCTGTAGCCATTTCACTAGTCAAACGGGATTTTTTTGATAACATGTTACGTCAGTGGCGGTTTTTAACTACAAGTTTAGTCACCAGTCCCCCTGGGCACCATCAAGGGGGTTTCTTACCCGAGCTGCTCTTCAAACTGTTTGGCTAAAGTTTGGTTGTATCAGTCGCCGCCAGAAAAACCATTAAGTGTTTACAGCGCTGCTCTTCAGTGGCTTTTAACCCAAAAGTTTATCGCATCAGTCGCTGCCTGGACACCGTCAAATGAACATACAGTGTTGCTCTTCAGTGGTTTTTTTGACACAATTTTTCATCCCCGTCGTTTTTCTTCAGTAGTTTTTTTGGGACATCAAGTTTAGTCAATCAGTCGCGCCAGAAAACCTTTAAAGGGTATTTTACAGCGCTGCTCTTCAGTAGCTGTTTGTACTAAAATTTATCGCATCGCCCTTTCTCTTCAATAGTTGTTTGACTAAATTTGTCTATCAGTCGCGCCGGGACACCATCAAGTGAAAAACGTGTTCCCTTTTTAGTGGCTTTTTGGGACTAAAAGTTTGGCCATTGTTGCATCCCAGTTCCCCAAAAAAACTGTTGAAAAAAAAACCGACGGGACATAAAAACGAGAACTGTTGAAACAAACACCGACATGAAACAAGAGCGAGCGGAATGCGCTGTAGAAAAAAAAAAAAGCGATTTTGTAGAAAAAAATTTTTTTTAAAATTATATTAAAAAATAAACGGGAAATTCTTTTGCTTCAACTTAATGAGAGCCCTCACCAAATTAAAATCATGGATCTAAAAAACCATTTATATCAGTCCGCTTTTCTTGCGTTTGGACTACAAGTTAAGTCACATCGTTCTGCCTGGGCACCCGTGTAATTTTGTGCCTTTTTTGTGTCGTTTAGATTCCAAAATGTTTTTTCCATCAGCTGTTCCTTCTTGCGAAATTTTAGATTTATCAACTGTTGTTGGAACTTCTAATAAGACCTTTTCACCTACACTATTTCACAAATTAATTGACCTTTCCAGTAATAACTTTTTAAAAAGTTCCTCTTTTTCATTCAGAAAGATGAAACTGAAATGGAGTAACCTGTATATTTATAATCTGCAATAGACGTATATGACAAGAAAAGGATTTTGAAAAGAAATAGAAAAATGGTTTTCGCAAAAAAAAAAAAATTTGAATACAATATAAGATTTTTAGAGAGAGTGTTATTAAATCTCATTAATATTTTCGAAATTGTAATATACCTGAAAACCCATACTTTTTAATATAACCTTATAGAAAATATTGACAAAAGCAGATATTGAACTCTATTTTGGCAATAAAAAGACATTTTTTTAATCAAAATAGTTTTAAGTCTGAATGGTTCCTAACAAACAATAATTAATATTTTATGAGTAAAAAACAGTGCGATTGGAAGCAACGTACAATTCTTGATTTTTTTTATGGTAAATATGGACAAAATATCCTACCGAGCTTCTGAAACATACTTGCAAGAGCTTTCTTGAAATGGAAAAAGTCCACATGTCGCGGATATTTAAATGCGAGTACATGCAATACTTTGACTTGACGATGCAAAGAGATTTCCTTCACACTTTTACCGATCTTCAATTTTATTTCAAATATTAAAAAAGAGATGCATTAAATACCGAGGGAAGTTAACAATTGTGTGATGATGGGTAAAATAATATAGCATGATTGTCAAAAGTAAATTTTATTTCAACACAACTGTAAAAAAAACTTGGAATATTCCTTTCGTCAAAGAGGAATTATGGGAAGACAGAAGAAATGCCAGAAGACATTTCTTCCGACCAATGAAATACAATAGGATGTTCTAGCAGCCAAAAAGGCGTAAAGATCAACATTCGATATTATGAGCGTACACTACAGCACTAATCCTGATTTCACAGTACGTTTTTTAAAATGAAACACTAACCTTCAAAACTGCAGTTTTGCAACAACGGAAAACTGTTTACAAACACGAAAAAATGATATGGTTTTGGAAAGATTGCACTGAATTTTAAGACTAAAATGATTTCACAAGTTATTTCCATTAATAAACATTCTGTTTTGAACAGAGTGGAATGAATTCGAATCATAATAAAAGGAAAATCCTGAAACTAAAATTAATAATAGACTCCAGAAGTAATCATGAACTAAACAAGAACTCATTTCCTGTGCTGCCGTAATATTTCTGTATATAAAATACTATTTTTTAAACTCTAATGTGGATTTCACATACTGAAATAAAGATTCCCATTTTTTCTTGTTTCTTCCATTGAATTGTATTTTTTTAATTGTATGCTATGGTTAAAATTCATTCAATTCTCTATGACGAAAATAGAACGTTTTATTGAAAGAAAATTGATTATTTAAAAATAGGTTTTAAGGGCTTCTAAATATCCTAGAGCTTAAAGTAAGGTATTTTTAGAAAGGTCAAAATCTATACAATTTGAAAATGTAAAAATCTCAAATTATCAAAAAAAAAAGATTTTAGCTTTCCTTGGCACTAGTCGATCCAAGGAAAATCTGGTTAGGTCCAGCTTATCCGGGGTCCTGAGTGCCCGTCCCAAGCGCCCAATGGATAAACCTGTTCTGTCGAGTATACATTACTGTATGAACTGTTTTCAACTTGTTAATTATCTTTTTTTCATCACTTATTGCTTTACTATCTTTTACTTTTAGACTTCGTTATTCTTTGTTGAATCACTATCATTGTATTTGTACAACAAAGGCTTTCTTCGAAGTTTGAACATTGCGAAATCATTAATGACATCATTGTAATCAACTTCCACTGTAATATCACTTTCAGTGCAAAGCAACGTCAAACCTTTAAGCTTTCCTTTTTTGCACAGTAGATCTAATTTCAGGCTTACGACTCGCTAAGTGGTGGTTCGTTCACTGTAATACTTTCTCTTTTTCGCCCTTCATTTTTTTTGCTCCCTAGACACGTGCCTAGTGTGCCTAAGCGGAAAAGCAGCCCTGCCATCAACCGTTAGATAAAACTGAATTTGGAGAGAACTACAAAAAAGTTGAAAACCCTCTAGTTCTAGAATAATATGCCGAAATTTTCAATTTTGCTGCATCATTAATCAGTGATGTAACGTACACCCTCTCTACCTCAGAGGTCGAGAGGGGGTGGGGCTACGATTCTAATGGGACCAACGCCTATGTTATGTTATGGTTTGGTAATACTTTGTAAGATCCAGGTTGAGATCCAAAACCCGACTTTGCAGGGGCTAATATTCTCCGTTACGCCACTATCACTAATACCGCGGAAAGGAATTGCAGTAGAATATTATATGAAATTTAAAGTTTAGCTAAACTGTTTGAACATCCTTGTGTGTATCTCATTCGAATAACTGGCATTAATACGGCTATATTCTTACAAAATAACTATCGCAATATGGTTCATCTATATCCGACAATTTTCAAAGGTCTGAGAATGAATAAATAGAATTCTGTTAACTATTTATTCTGAAGCTCAATTTCGATGCACTATTAATATATTAAAACGAACGTAGTGTTAAAGGCCTTTGAAACGCACAAGTATTTGCACACTTATAATATGATTTGAGTAAAGTTAAATTTTCGTTAGAGCTAGTTTAGCATTTGAATGGATTGGCACGATTTGGCGACAAATACATATAGGATTTTTTCCTAAGTGCTTTTCTGTTCTCAAATGTTTCTTACGTGAAATACTGCAAATAAATCTTCAATAACCAATCTGCTTAGTTCCGCTAGTGTTATCTTAAATGTTAGTTATCCATTAGAAATTATATAGAACAATATATTTTATCAATAAACAATGTATATCAAAAGAAATGATACTTTCGTATTATACCATCAACGAATTTTGCCAAATCAAAAGATGTCGCCAATTCAGAAAATGTTGCCAAATGCTGTCATTTTTACGTTCGAACATGCGTGGGAATGATTCCCACTGTTTGATGCATATCTCAATATTTGGCAATTTTTTTTTTTGGATTTGACGAAATAGCTCGACGGTATAATACGTAAGTGTCAATGAAATTTATTTTAAAAAATTATTTTCATAACCTTAATACATTAAAAGGAACTAATTTGGTAACGGGGGTAATAGCGCCAAGTGCTATTTGGCGTGATAAGGATCACACCAAGCAGCGTTTCTTGCTGCTGGACTGAAATCCAATATGGCGGTTTAGCGGTAGTTTGATGATACACAATTTTAAAGAATTGTTTTGAAATGATTTAAATGTATTTCAAATAAAGGATATAGGAAGAGATTAAGAATAACCTAGATCAATCAATAAATAATGATTAATATGTAATAAAAAGTAACATGTACTAATAATAGCATATAATAAGCAGCATATAATAAGCTCATATTTTATCGTAATTTTATGTAATATTCATATAGTACGATTATATACCGGTTATTAGAAACAATAATCATAATATAATTAAATAGTAATTATTAAGAATGATCGTCGAATTGTAAAAAAATAAAAATAATGCATAAGAGAACTCGAAATACAGAACTATAAATAAATAACATAAGAATAGCTATAAATGAACAACAAAAATAGTTATAAATGAATAAGATAATTATAATTAAATAATAATTATAAATAAATAAAAATATTAATTATAAATAAATAACGAAGTATGTAGTAATATTTATAAATAAATGCTAAAAGAAACAATTATAAGTAACGAATATTATATGATTATTAACATACTAATAATTGCATTTTTTTTCATTATGAATAAAATAATTACATAATGTATGTTAAAATTAATTTAGAATATCAATTACAAAGTAGTGAAAGCGTGCAATATGAAACTTGCACTGTAAGTTCCTTCAACGAATTTCATCGAACAAAGAACGGTAAAAGAAAACATTTTAAAACGAAAATAAATGATTTATAGCGATAATTAAAACACAACACTTATTCTTTTTAAGAAAAAATATTCTTTTACTCACTCATTTTAGAAATATCCATATTCGAAAATAGCCAGAATTATACAGAAGACGCAAAAACAAAAAAAAACTTATACTGAAAAAAGGTTAAATTTTGAAGAAATCGTCTGAAATTTAAAAAGGGCTACAGCAGGAAAAAATGAATAAAAGTTATTTCTAATATACGTTATCCCCATGGCAACCACATCGACAGATGATAAAAATATTAAGGTAACCATATTGAAATATTATCGCCCATCTTGGCGAACATAAACAACAACTTGGCACTACTACCCCCGATATCAAATTAGCACCCATTAAAATTAAACTTGATGAAATTAATTTGATATAAATGCTAACTCTTCAAAAAAATCAATGTTCTACAGTAGTTTATATTTAATGGTCAAGTTTATGTTTTTATGTAAGATTATCGCGAAAAAAATTACTCCCAATGTTTAATTTAAGCAACTACACATTTGATGCAATTCCATTATCTGCGAGCAGGAAATTAATAACAGTTATACCTTATTCATAAAAGATTACCTGCAATGTCCCCATTGATTCTTAAAAATATATCGTAGTAAAGTAGTCCTTTGAATTGCAAAAAGTTAAGGAATATATTTCCTCTTTAAAAAATACTAGTTAAAACACGAATAAAAAATATTCCAAAGTTAAGAGAAAACCAGGTACAGTTTATGGTTTTACGGGATATAGCATAACAAAAGTGATTATCCATAAAAGAAAAATTATTTGCTCACAAAAATTTCCTTCTACGGTTACAGAGAAAGAAGAAAGGAAATGTTCCAGACACATTAGCATTAATCGGTCCGGTAGCTTAGTAGTCATGGTGACGAACTCGTGACTAACGTTGTTTCCGTCGAGTCCATGGTTCAAGTCCTGGTACCACTAAAAACCAGTATAAATAGGACTGATGGACGTTAAATTTCTCGAATTTCCCATTTCTCATATTGGTATGGTGTAAAAGATAGGAACGCGCGGAGCCAGCTTAAGAATCCTTCTCATCTAAAGATCGTGGTTAAATATTGAAAGGTTCATTGCCAATAACTGTGATGTTGCTTTATTGTACGACTTTAATAAACAATTAATACAACAGCATTAATATAGAAGCTTTGTTCACTACAAAGGGATCAAAACCTTTTCTTAAATTGGGGAATTTGTGCTAGGGGAATCTGTAAAGTCTCCTTAAGATTTCTATACAGGATAATAATGATTATTGCGTACAAATTCTGGCTAAAATCCTCACGTGATTGTGTTATTGTTACTTATCCGACCCCCGTCGACAGTAACATCAGATCAAGGCCCACGAAATTCATCGTGGCAAAGAAAGCTAAATTACATCTGTCGTTTGGGTGGCAGCTTTGAGCCCCATGCAGGTAACAGCACGATTTCGCTTCGTTCCCGCACCAATTTCGAGGGAGAACAACCCGGAGGTGGTCCAGAGGTCTCCCATCCTTCTTTCACTACAGCCAATCTCTCGATAGGACTTTCAGTTCGTCGAATATTTTTAGAGTGCTCCCATTCCTTACAGTCACTATGTAATTATAAACATCCATGCCTTCTCCAGGATTCACTACCCACTATCCCATCTGGGTGGCTTGCGTAGTTGTATTGGATAGAAATGAGACAATCAATTCATATACAGATACTGTCAGATTAGAATGAGGTACCAGCTAAAAATAAAGGCTCATACGCATCAAGGCAATAATTCCCTCTAAGACCTTAGCATCCTCACTCAAAGGCTTCTACTGGTAATATCTTCACTGATCTGTTTAATGCCTTGGTGGGAATGAGTTTTTAGATGCTTAAAATGGTTTCAAAAAAGTACTGATTTAAACACGATTGTAACTGAAGCTATTAACAACTACCTTAATTGATGAAACACTAGACAGATGACGAGGATAATACATGAGTAAGTACTTCCCCCACGTCATCGGAATTTTTATGATTCCATTCAAGTTTGTCGGGCCACCTCTTTCATTCCTCAAGACATTCTTTGGTTGAACCGGTATTTGAATCCCTGATTAGACATAAGCTCAAGCTAAGAAGCTACTGACTATGACCATTAAACTTCTTCAAAGTTGCCATAGATTTGGATGCAAACTGTGAATTTCGAAGCTGAAAGGCAGCAAATTCGAATCCTGGTCGTAACTATTAAACAGGATTCTGTTCTTCTTCATAGAAAATGATCCAGAGGTAGTTGAAAATGAATGTGCCGGACTTTGTAGAAAGCAAAATTTGGTCTTCCAGCAATCCGGATTTAAATCCACACGACCATAAATTCAAATTAGTGCTGCAGGCAAAGATGCGCCAATTAGAATAGCCTAAAAGGTTCTGTAAAAAAAGCAACGATGGAAATTCTTAAGAAGGTAGCGCGTACCTCGACAGATTATTGGCTAGAGAGATTTAAAGTCTGGTTGTAGGCAAAAGGTGATAATCTTGAATAAAAGGTGCGATATATTGAATTTAGAGAGAGGTAAGATAAAACTTTATAATCAAATATATAATACCAAATATTTATAAAGTTTATAATTTCTTTATAATTGAAACAGAACTTATGACACGACCAGGTATAATGCGAAAATATGTTAAAAACATTGATTTTCCGTTAACATATTGTATTGAATAATAATAATCGACTCTACTGGATAATTATACTATACATATAGTAACTATTTTATTAGAATTTATTTTTTTTTTGAGTAATTACAGTAATTTGTAATACACCATTCAACAACACTTTGTTCATTTTATTGCATTCTACTTGCATCTAATCAATTTAAGCCTTTTAAGGGATAAATATAAAAAATATTTCTATACTTTTTCAATACTATGAATATATGTAAGGATAATTACAAATTTTAACTAAACCAAAATTCTAATTTCCATCTAATATTTGTTTTACATATTCCCATACAAAATTGAACAGATAGAATTTTCTCGGCAGATTCCTCTTTCTTATAATTCCAATCCTTGTATGGTCACAGCTCGAACTTTCTCACGCGTTACCGTCCGTTCGAAAACCTGAAGTGAAAAATGCTGAATAAGCTGAATAATTAGAATTGAAGTTACTATATGTCCCAATCCCAAATACAGTAGTTAGCATCGCTTTTGTTCTATACTACGGGAGAGGTTCTATTATAGTACGCTCTTCGATGTTAATCATGAATAAATTAAAAATTTGTTACCTGAAAAGTATTTTTAAAAAAGCTGCTGATGAAACGACAGTTCAAAGTCGATAAGATTCATGTACTTGCAAAGGGTTTAAAATTTTTTTTAAAACTGCAACTATTCTTTGAATAAAAATACATGGTAGGATTCAAAAGTTCCCGACTGAGTCTATAACTTTAAAAATATTACAAATTAAGTTGTTGAAATACATCCTCCTTAAAAATAAGACCCTTCAGAAAAAAAACAGACATTTGCCATCTCTTGTAAAGTTATCAATCCAAATCCATTCTAGTCTGGTCATTCTGGAATCCATTTTTAGCCATGTTCTTTAATTCAGCCTGCGATGCACTTTTAACTTCATATGCGGGATCAAAAATGGACGACGCGAAGTGGAGACTGTGGTGTTTCAAGTTGTCGATCCTCTTTCGAATTGCGGGTCGTATAAAAAACATTTGTTTCGAAAACAAGTAGGGAAGAATCTTTGTCTTACCGGAGAATGGTTTCCCACCATTTCCATCGATTTGCCTTTTGGTCTCCATTTAAGGTACCCGATCGGCTCGGAACCGTGATTTTTAAAAGCGCATAAATGGATAATTTTCATGATTTTAAAGTGTCACTTAGATTAGAATACATGTATACAATTGTTTTAAGGACATTTTGACAAAAATATTTAATTACAAAATTTCGGCAAAACATTAACTTAGAATAATTTTTTTCAAAATATTCTCCTTTTGTGAAAAATGCTTCTATTTTATAATAATATTTTGCCTGTATATAGCTCAGACCTCTGTACAAAAGCTCAACTATGACTTGAAAAATTCACATTATTTTCAGAGTTACAACCCATTGAAATAATTATCAGCGTTTTTTTCTTAAAATTTCTCTCCTCTGTTGTCGTAAAACATGGATAAACTCACTTCTAAGTTATAAATTTCAAAACTAGTTCCTATAGTTGAGCCTCTGTACAGAGGTTTGAGCTATATACAGACAAAATATTATTATAATAGAAGCATTTTTCCCAAAAGGAGAATATTTTGAAAATGGGTCATTTTCTGTCAAAATAGTGTTCTTAAATAATTTTTATTGTAATACTATTCTTAAAACAATTTTATATACATTTTCTAATCTAAGTGGCACTAACTATCATAAATATTATCCATTTACACGCTTTTGCAAAATCTCGGTTCCGAACGTAGTCGCATACCTTAACATGCGGGAAAAGATGTGTTTAAGCATGTTAAGATACTTAGCCAATATGCGTTTGTGGCCTCGGATATTCCAACCGATTCTACTATTTGCGCTATTATTTGATGCCTCTTCTTGCGTACCGCTGCAGAAACTTTTTCGTCGTTCTCAACGATGCGGGATGTCTGCGTACGTCCAGGGCGTCTGTCGTCTTTGATACTTTCCCTGCTATCTCTGAAATGCCGATGTGGCCGCGGTAGCCGATCGGTATGGGTATCGGATCGCGGCTTGCTTAGTCACGAGTTCGAGCCTCGTACCACTAAAGACCCGCCGTGTAGGGCAGCGATGCACATTAAATCTGTCGAGAGCTGAAACGTCCTCCCGTTGGTGTGGTGTGGTAGTTAGGAGAGGGGGGTGCCAGCTCAGGTGTCGTCCACGTCACTTGACCATGGTTCAAAATTACGCGGTCCGTCGCCAAGAGCCCTCGTGTAGCTGAACAGTGCGACGTTAATATTCAATCAATCATCTGAAATGCCGATGGCTCTCAAAAGCTTGCTTTCAAGGTTATGTATCACTGCCGTACGCAAGCTTTAACATTTTGTAAGTATCCGTAGCACTCATTTCCAAGCGAACAAAAAGTCCGATATTCATTCTCTGCTCAACAAACGCTATTTCTTTCAATCGTTGATGGGGCTACGGTAGCCAGTGGTATAGGTATCGGATCATGGCAGGCATGTCATGAGTTCGAGCCCAGTACCACTAAAGAACCGCCGTGTAGGGCAGCGATGCACATTAAATCTGTCGAGAGCTGAAACGTCCTCCCGTTGGTGTGGTGTGGCAGTTAGGAGAGGGGGTGCCAGTTCAGGTGTCGTCCACGTCACTTGACCATGGTTCAAAATTACGTGATCCGTTGCCAAAAGCCCTCGTGTAGCTGAACAGTGCGACGTTATTATTCACTCACTCGCTCGCTCATTCAATAGCTGGTTACTAATTACATCCGCCTACAAAAGACGACACCGTGACGAGCCACCGACACCGTGATTTGGGACAAACCACTTTTAGGAAAGGGAAGGATGCAGTAAAAGAAAGGTTATCGTTGTCGCTCTACTGCTCTAAAAATTTTAAATTTCTATAGGTGGCCTTTTTAAATGGTCCTTAAAAAAACCCTTTGTCGATTTTAATATTAAAAAAAAAAGGAAAATTCAATACTGAAGCTAATATGTTGACAAGGAATACTCTATTTCTCATTATTTAATTAGTGTATACAAAATCTTCATTAAATATCAATAAAATCATCCATTTTCAAAATTTAGAAAACATTTCCGTTCCTAAATGCATTAAATGTGATGATGTATCAGTTGTGAAAAGACAAGATTTGACTGAAATAGTTGTATATATTCAAATGCTCTTTGAATGAAATGAATAGAGAGGAAAACCCATGAAAAATTTGATCATCTGATTATAGTTACTGTATCTCTCTATCACTTCAGTATTATTGGATTAAAATTGTTACTATTTCTAACAACAGTATTAAATACAGTAAAAATCAGATAAACAAGTAACATCAAAACAAAATGGGGCTCATGTAACTACTTGAACTTTCTGGAAAACCCTTTAAACTTTTGCAGTATAGAGTGTATTGTTTAAATTACTATAAACTCGGTAGAGAGAGAAATATTTACATATTTATCGGACCATCAGGAGTACTGGGATTTTCCCTCGAAAAACAGATTTGTATGTACTAATTAAAACAAATTTTTCAAAATTATACAAATTTATTATGTTTGTCAAAAAAGTATAGGGACACATACCTAGTTCATAGATTTTTATCGTAATATTTTACTTAAATGTACAAATGAACCCCCCAAAGAAAAAGTAAATACAAATAATTTGAACAAAACTTCTACATTAATGTCATTATGGTTAAAATTGAAAAAAAAGAAATCGAGTTAAAACACGTGCTCAAAAGTATTGAGACACTTCCCTATAAATTAAGAAACCAATTCAAACTTAGAAAACTAATATTTCGCGTTGTGCCGCCATTGCTTTTTATGACCTCTCGAAGTCTATTTGTAATAGATTGGATCAATTTTTTGCAAAACCATCTATCGATTTTGGTCCACTCTTCGACCACATATTTTCTGAAATCTTGCTTGTTACAAATTTGGTGCTCATATAGTTTTTCTGCAAATAATCCCACGCACGTTCAATGAGATTAAGTTCTGGACTTTGTGCAGGAGTCTTAATAACACAAGGACAGTGGTAGAGGACCCATAACTTGCAAGTATCTACGGTATGTTTCAATTCATTATCTTGGTACAGTTTAAAATATTCTGAAATTCCCATCTTGCTAGGACTTAGCTTTAAATTTCGCTTGAGAATGTCAAGATAGACATATTTATTCATTATATCATCAATAAAATGCAAGTTCCCGACACCAGAGCTTGCCATGCGGGCCCAGACAATTTGGCTACCCCTTCCATATTCGGCAGTTAGCCGTACATTTTTGGCATGCATTGCTGAATAGGATTTCCGCCAAACGTTTTGCTTGCCATCCGATCCGAAAATGTTACATTCGCTTCCATCAACAAAAATTACATTTTCCCAATATTCTGCTGGCTGCCTTGCATACATATTAGCAAATGCCAACCTAGCTTGTTTTTTTCCCCTTTGCTGGTGTGGGGTTTTTTGAAGTACTCTGCATGATACTTAGTTTTCCAAGCATTTTTTGAAGTTCCAGTATTTACGATTTTCCGAACCTACTTTTATTGCAAAGTCATTTTTACTGCATTTTTAAATTTTTGTCTCCAATTCACCTCTCTTCACGTTCATTATTTTGGGACGCCCTGATCTTTGCTTTTTCATATATTTGTTTTTTTTTGAACCTTCTCAATGATGTTAAAAAAAAAGACTGCTTAATTTCGATTTTGCATGAGCGAAGGGTTTTTTCCCCTTCCAATGACTTTTTGAGATTTCGCACACCAACCGATATATCTTTTTTCCCGCCTTTTTTGTATAAATAATCTTATCTGTTGAAACTTTTTGTTTAAACTATTTAATGGGGCGAAAAAATTCTATTGATGCGTGTATATTTGTTAAATTTCATTTCGGTCCCAATATTTTTTGGACCCATTGTGCCTTTAATTTATTTGAAAGGCTAATAAAATTTTTAATTTATAATACTAAAAAAATTTTTCCTTTATACCACCCGGGGTTTTGGACTGTGTTCCCGAACTGGGGTTCCACATGGCTTTCCCCAGGATTCCAGATACAATAAAAAAAAAAACGAAGAGAAAAAAATATTTTGCAAATGGATTACGTTTTCTATGAATTTGTATAGTTAAAAATATCTAACTCCCCATTCATTAAAAATGAAAATTTTATTTTGAACACTTTCTAAACTTTTTTCATAATATAAAAGAATATTAAAACTCTTTTTATATATATACTCCCACAGATTAAATATTTTGTTGCTTAATATCTCGGGGTTTCCCAAAGGGAATATTTTATATTGTTAGTTAGCACAATGTCAAAAAAAACTAAAAGTTTTTAATGAAAAAAGCACTTTTTTTTTGTTTTAACCCATAAAACGAAAGGGAACAACATAGCAACAGAGTTAGTTAAAAAAAAACTTGCGTACATTCTTTTTAAATTTTTGGCTGAAAATTCTCTGGCAAAATCCGGGAATTTTTCAAAAAGTATAAAATTTTTAATGCCATTCAGAACATTGTATTTAAATGAAATATATTTCATCGTAAGGCTAAAAAAAAAGTATAAAAAACAAATTAAACTCAGAATAGGTAATGCGATTATTTTAAACCCCAATTTACCTAGATCGACGCTGTGTGAAAAGCCAAAAACATATCCCAATTATACATATAAATAAAATGAAGTGTCTGTTTGTAATTTAAATTAACAGCTTGTTACAAAATACATTTAAAAATCTTTTTACTCTTATATGAAAAATCAATTTTTAAAAAATTTTTTTTCTGTTTCGGCTAATCTCGAAACGGTGACCAATTTGACGGAACTTTACGGAGATAGCTAATTTAAAGGGGGAACTTAGGCTACTTTTTTTTTAGAAAAAAATTTAGGGTTGAGAATATAAAATTAAACTCAATGAAATAGGAGAAATCAGATTCAAATAGGAAATTTTTTTTTTTATTTTAGGAGCCTTCTGTCTCAACGATTTCTAGAGTTTATCAAACTTTTCTGTTTGAATAGGTTGCTGCCACGCGCAATTTCCGTTCATGTCATTTGATCCAAGTTTTTCAATCCCTTTAAATGCATTGTCGGTCATGCGTCTCTTTTACCCCCCTTTCCTTTGGTTTGGTTTCACCCAACGCTACTTTTAGACCATTTTGATCCTAATGATTTTAATCCCCACCCCTATCGACAGTGTCAAAGGTCATGGGCCCCCTTTTACCCCCTTGCTCAACAAAAAAAAGAAAAAAAAAAAAATAAAAGAAAACATAGATTCACAAAATAGAAGAATAATTATATTTTAAAGGGATAGGGATTTTTACGTAGAATACATAAATTTTTAAATTTTGTTAACCGGGAAGTGAATAAAAACTTTTTTTTAAACCACGTGGACGAAGTCGCGGGTAACAGCTTTTAACATAAAATAAATGCATAGAAATATTAACGATTTCACATCCCCAGATACAAATTATTTAACCATTTTAAGGTTTTTTAAAACAAAATTTTTAAGTTCTTTTTGCTGAGCAGGTGGGGTTTAAAAATCGACCCACAAAGAAGGCATAAATATAATAAAAAAATTCAGCTAATATTCTTTAAAACTTAAAAAATTTTGCAAATGGTTTTTTTTTCAGCTGAGATATGCAAAAAACTTTTTTTTGTTTGTTTTAATTTACAACACGAAAAATTTAAACCATTAAAACTTTTTTCCTTCAGTCTGTATAG
>BMAV01027155.1:0-39340 GCA_019973955.1 Trichonephila inaurata madagascariensis | reverse complement strand
ATGTTATTTTCCCAAAACTAGTTAAAACATATATTTTTTGTTTTACTCAAACTCACTCTAAAAACCAAAATTTGTTTGCACTGTTTCTGTATTCTTAAATGTTTTATAAAAAATTCTAAAATAATGTGTTTTAAAAATATATATAGTTTTTATAGAAAATTATAGCTTTATTGTTTATGTTTATCTTTATATCCATTGTCCATTATTTCCGCATAAACATCCACACAAACAAACATAAAAAAAGCTCCACCCTTTCCCAATGTTCCGTCAACACAATCATGTAATATAAAACCCCTTGGCCGTACAACGCACCGAAGTGAAAATAACGTACGAAAGTGGTATACTTCAGAAATTCTGACTAGTAATGTCACATAAAACATTAGAAAATATTTAGAGATTTTAAAGAAATATAAGTTTTTAAAAACTGTAATAAAATGTGCAATAAGATTCGTAAAACCCTAAAAAAAGGTAAAGTGAGAAGAACAATTAACTGTTGTTTAAAAAAATAAGAATATTTTCATTAAAGCTAAAACTAAATGAAGTCCATATGTTTATCGATACTAATATTCTCATGTGTTGAATATAAAATAATGAAAAATAATTATTGAATATTTTAAGGTATTTATCGATTTCAGATGTGACGAATAAACGTCAAACTAAAACTCTGTTGTCTTTACATACATTTATCCAGGAAAACACAAACTCGTATTTGGGTACATTTTTTTCAAACATTACATTTTCTAGTCAGTGCATAGATAATTATTTTCTTTACATAAAATTCCATTTCAAAAAGGAATTATCTTTCAAACAAGGTTTTAAATTTAGATATAATTTAATTTTTATTTATCCCTGTATTTTTTGTTCTTTTTTCTTAAAGGTATAATTTTTAGTGTAAAATAAAACTATATATATATATATATATATATATATATATATATATGAGATTGATAATAGCTTATTACTATAAACAAATATTTTGTTATAGTTATCTCCATAATCTAATATTAGATTAGAAATTACTTACTATTATTTTATTCATATTTACTCTCGTGTTATTATAGTTATGCTATAATATGCAACTCTTATTAATTTTTATTATTTCCATTCTTTTTACTCTTTTGGTAAGTGCTACATTTTAGCCATTCTTTTGATTTAAATCTGCATTAGGGTATAGAATCTGGCAACAAATGAATGTTTCCATATCTAGATTTAGCGCGGGCTTTGCATTTGTAAGTGCATTTTAGATAATTCCTATCTTGTAATGGATTTAGATATTTCTATCCATTATTTCCTACTGTTTTTGCTCAGTGTTATTTACAAAAAGGGAAGGTTGGCTGGCCAAAAACATGTTCAACACCACTTTATATAAATTATTTTTATATAATAGCTGTCCTAAGTCAGTAATGTTCATAACACTGCAGCATCCATTTTATAATTTATTATCTCTGATTACTCTTTTGTCCTTCATTGTGTGATTTTCCTGCTGTCTATGTGTTTTGTCGAATGTTATTGTTTGGATGTTATCTCTTGTTAGTAAGAATTACCTATATATATATATATATATATATATATATATATATATATATATATATATATATATATATATATATATATATATATATATATATATATATATATATATATATATATATATATATATACTACTTTATATATATATGTATATATATATATTATATATATATATATATATATATATATATATATATATATATATATATATGTATATGTATGTATGTATATAATGCATAATTTTCCATTACAAGAAAAATTAGACTCAGTACCATTTTTTATTGAATTTCAGAAAAGTCAAGCTGTCCATTTTTTTTCTAACATTTTCATCGATCTGGTATCTTTCAAAAAAGTTTTTTTCTTCATCGTCATATTGACCTAACATTTTTTTTTTTAATTTCCATTTCTTTTATATCATAAATATGAGTTATATATACAAATAGAAAATAAAGCATTAAAATGTATCATTCAATATGGACATATATTTAAACGTAATAAGCTTGTCTGATAAAAGAATGCAACTAGAATTATAAGCAAATAATTTAGTACTTAAGGGAGTAGGAAACCTCTATACCGACAATGTTAAATTGGCAGTTTCGATGTACCTTGTCTCAAAATCTCTTACGTGTACATATTTGAAATTTTTCATACATTTTAAGTCCACATTTCTCATTATGCTGAAATAATCTTTTAGCTAATTTTGATTTTTTCATAATTTTTAAAATATTTTGTCAAACATAGTGAAAGTCGGCCAATTTTTCACATAAAAAAAATTTGTAACAAATAAATGTTTGAGTTTCTTACAAAAACTAATTTCGTTATATGTTATCCATCATTATAACTATATCATAAAAAATTTACATACTTGTGAACAGTAATTTCTCAGAGAAGGTACATCGAACATCAAAATTTACATTTTGAGATAAATTGATTTTAATGTATACAGTGAGACTTCTGATCGGCTAGGAAATAAAAAAAAAAAGGGTCAATTTACAATAAAAGATGCGTGTTTTGGTTTATATCAGACACTCAACATTTGAGCAAAAACAATGTACTTTGTTTACATTTTTCGCCATTGAAATGGGCTTAGCCCAGTTTCAACGATTATTTAAAAATAGGTTTTAAGGGCGTCTAATTACCTCAAACGTTAAAGTAAGGTTGTTTATCCAATGTGTAAAATATAAACAATTTGAAAATGTAAAAATCTCAAATCATCCAAAAAATAAGATTTTACCTTTCCAACATCCCTTAAATAAGCAAGGAGAAAAGAACAGAAATTTTTTGCGTAAAATATTTTCTAATAATGAAAAAAAAAATGTCAACTATATTTTCCAACATCATTCAAAACGGATTACTGATTCGTGTCCATTTGTAAAATATCCATTTAAATTTTGAACATTTCTCTATACAGAACCAAAAAAAAAATTAATCTGCTCAAAAATACTTTTTTTACATTTACCGCATAATATTTTTTTCCCCCCCTATGCATTTATTAATTTTTTTCCCTTTCGTCTTTATTTAATGTATTTTTTCCAAAACATGTTGTTTGTCTGAGCCCTTTCTTTCATTTATTTTACTTTAAGAGATTACTGTTTCTCTTTTTTTTTTAGTTTCGACAACCTACGTACTTTACTTACGTATTTCAAATTTTAAATCCCTATAGATTTCGCTGCTAGGAAACAAGGAATAAAAATAAAATATATATACATGAACAGAAATAAACCAAAACGCAAGTTTATATTTATTTGCAGGTATTTTAAATTCACCCTTTTTCTTTTACTTTAAAGCTCCAAGCGCAGGTGGCAAAATTTCTCTTGCAGTCTCCCTTCAGAATATTTTGAATAAGAAATATAATGACTCTAGATATAGCGAATAAATAATATCTTAAAAAATACGAAAGAATTTTTCATAAACACATGTAAATTTTTTTAATGCCTTTAACCAACGAGAAAAAACTGCATGGTTTTAAAACAAATATTTAATGCACAAGAAAACTCGCCGTTAAAAAGTATTAGTAAAAATATATGTTTTAAACTGATATATAAAAACAGGAGAACATATATGTATTTCTCAAAAATGAAAACATAGATGAGAAAAAAAATATACATCAAAATAATAGGGGGCCCCTTCAAAAAATTAATTTAAAATTTAGGTAAATTATTGAAAAAAAATGAAATGAGTTTATTTATCTTTTTTTTATTCGGGGCAGAAAGCAATTGACACGAAACACACACACAAATTTTAGAAAAAAAAGCTTCATTTATTGCAAAACACGTTTCAGTGTAAAACTTTCTTCCGTACATTTCCACATAACGTTAAATAACACATTATTGTTATGGAGCTTCTGAAAATTCAAAATCTATGACTGTTACATATTTTTGCTAATAATTAAATTTATTTCTTTATTTAATTATCAGTTTCGCATATCATTACTGCTTGAATCTGTTTAAATATAAAATACATTTATGCCGTCAAAATAAATGTGATTTTGAAACAGTCATCAAGTTTCATAAATATAAATAAAAAAGCAAATCATACAGGATTAACTTTTCTTTATAGTTTTTACTTATTTACACAAGTAGAAATTATCAGAATTAGTCTTAAATTTAAAAATCGCTCTAATTCACATTTTTATCTCAAAACATATGTTGTATATTCCAGATTTCTTATGATAGAGTAATTTAACATGAAAAGAAAATGTGTGCATGCTTCAATTTATCCGGATTTTTTTTTGTATGGTTTTTTAATGATATCATTTAAGTAGAAAAACTTTAGAAGGTAAATTGCCTAGAAATAAAAAGTGTTAAGAAAAGTAATTCTCAGAAGTTAATCCAACAATTTTGTGTTTTTAATAATTGTAAAAATAGTTTGTTACTTAATAAAACAAAGGCTATAATTTAGGATATATAAAAGTTTAAATTTTCGGATAAAGTGTATATTAGCCATTTATATTGTCCTCTTGTTTTATACGTTGTGTGTATTGTTCTTCCAAATTAACAAAACTGTTATTGCGCTTTGAAATTTGTTAATCAACTTCTTGGATATACTTTATTACTGATTTCAGGCTTCTAAATCATTGAGAAACAAAAAACCTTTGCAAAAAATTTGCTAAGATAAAACATTAAAAATGCTGAAATATTTACTGAAATAAAAATATTAGCATGTATGTAAGTGGGGGGTTTTTTGTAGTGGGGTGTGTGTTTTGTTACAAACAAGGTTTTAGGGGGAAAAAATTTAAAACAAACGGTTACGACGTCACGGTGGAATGTTAAAAACACTATTCGAACTACAAAAAGATTAATTAGATTAAATATTACAAAACTTAGTAGTGGCACCCACTGACGTCATTGTACAGAGTTGAACGACATAAAAACGATTTCTGGACCCGCTTGAAGATGTCTGGCATGGCTCATGCATAGTGTCAGTGTCAGCGACGACAATTCTCGCCATAAGATTCTCTGATGTGTACATAATTATCTCGTAAAGGATTGATTTAAGGTGACTTGTGTCAAGAAAAAATTACATGGATTGAAATTCCACAAACAAAACAATGCCATCTAGCATAAAGCTATTCACATCATTAAGTAAAACAATGACATAAAATTGAAGATAAGTCTGAGATTTGACGAGAAGTAACTAGCACCGAAACATTCAAGACGAAGGTAGCCGTCTTTGGTTAGAATTTCTACATCTATACATATAAATAAAAATGAAGTGTCTGTTTGTAATTTAAAATTAACAGCTTTTTACTAAATGCATTTAAAAGTATATAAGGTACTTATATGAAAAAATCAATTTTTAAATTTTTTGTCTATCTGTCTATCTGTGTATCTGTTTGTTCCGGCTAATCTCTGAAACGGCTGGACCAATTTTGACGAAACTTTCACTGGCAGATAGCTAATAATATAAGAAATAACTTAGGCTACTTTTATTATAGGAAAAGAAATTAGGGTTCCGCAAAAATAAAATTAAAATCAATGAAATGGTGAACAATATCCGTTTCAAATAAAATAATTTATATCAATCGACAGTGTCAAAGGTCATGAATCCCTCTCACCTCTTGCTTGCCACGGTTTCGTTTCATCCAACCCAGTCCTCACCCCATAGACAGTGTCAAAGGTCAAGCGTCCTCTCCCCCTGCTTGCAGATCTGTTTCCCCTAGTGTTTTTTAGACATTTTTTGAACTGACTATTGTATATAGAGAGATAGTTCAGTAAATTGAATATTGTATATAGAGAGATTGTTCAATAAATTCAATATTGTAAATAGAGATTTAATATTAACATATTACACATTACGGGTGTTATAAATTTAAAAAAAAATCTTTTTTATTAGCTGCTATGCCTACAGACTTAAAATTAAGCAAACATGGTTTTTTATTTAGCTGAGATATGCAAAAAGCTTCTTTTTGTTTAATTTACAATTCCCGTAAAATTAACTCATTAAAAACGCCTTTATTCTTCAGTCTGTATTGTTTAATTTTTCAATTCACCCGCGCGAAGAACGGGTATACCAGCTACTTCTATAATATAATAAATACTCCGTGTGTGGAACATCGAGTTCCGTTGCAACTGACCATGTATTTTTCAACAGGGAATCGGCAAGGTTTGCTTCATTTGGAATGTTCGTACTTTATGTAGTCTCCCTTCATCAGACTCTACTGAGTAGAAGGTAGTAATAATCGATCGATCGTAGTGAATGTACTAAAGATGGGATACTCAAACTTTTTTTCTGCTCTGCTGTACACTTATGTCAGCGATTTCACGCGGGTCGCAACATAAGGATAAATGAGAGCGGGGGAGAAATGCTTTAAAAGCAAGAGATAATTGGAAATTTAAAATGTGGAAAATTGATCAAAATATTTTACTCCTGTGCTTTGCTTTTTTTAATTATTACTTATATATATATATATATATATATATATATATATATTTGTCACTAAGTTGGAAGCATTTAAGAAACGCTCCTTCATAATTTATGCATCAGTAAATGGTTTCATATGATTACCAATAATATACAGGGGCGTAGTTACCGCCGTTTAAGCCGTATCAATGATACAGGTCCCCGAAGCTACAAGGGTTCCAACACGTGTAACTACAATCCACTAACAGGGCGCACGTATAAAAAAAAAGCGCCCGGAAAAAATTTTGATAAATGTCACCCTTAGTGATAACATAGCAAACTTCATAGGATGTCTTTGTTACCATTGTGATATTACCACTGACAAAACACTTTGTTACTGTTGCAAAGATATTTTAAGAAAGCCTATTTATCTCCTCTTGAAAGATACCTTCAAGGAAAAGTGTCATTGAATGATTCCTGTTTATTAGTATTTTTTAAATACAGCACTTTCGTGACAAATAAAATAATCACTGATCCGTGTAGTCAACCTCCCGGTCGTCTTGAAACGATATATTTTCTTCAAATATTTTCCGATTTCAATATATGAAAGATAGTTAAAAATTAGTTCCAACCATAAAATTGTCCCTACTCTACTGTTATTTGTTGTCTCTAACCGTAACTGTACCAAATATAAAAATAATGTCAATACGTATGTGTACGACCCTGCCACCAAAAAGGAAAATTGTTTTATTTAATTTCTTGACAAAGAGTTTCCCATCAAATTTTTAATGCAATGTTCTTTAATAAGTAAATTTCTCAGAGCAATGGACCACGACTGAGCCACTTAAAAAGTCTCGGTGGACCGTATGTAGCCCGGGGGCTGCAGGTTTAGTACCGCTGTACTAAAATAAAAATACCTCCTATAATATTGCTGTTTGCACATCCGCTGTGCTAAGAGCCCATTTCCATCTTCCCAGTCATACCACAAATGTAAGCACTTATTAAAGCATACAGCTAAATCCTACGCGTACTCAATAGCACTAATTTACGTCATCCGTTTTGGCACAATTACTTATTGCCTGTTAATGCAGTTTAGGCATAGTGGTCGAAGGGTAGCGTATCGCGCTTCCACACTACAAGTCGGGGTTCTATTCCCGGGCTGGGCAAGGTCGACACATAACCTTTCATCCCTACTGCAGTGGGTCGATAATGAGTACCAAGCTTGCTTGGGGACTTAAACACTGGGGGTCTCCCTTCAGACTGACTACCTCATCGGGACATCTACTCATACACCTCAGGAAGCAATGTTCACGTATACTGGTAGGGGCATACTAGGCTCTGGCCCTCATGGCCCATTGTGTTTGAGTTTGAGTTAATGTAGCTTATTTAATAGTTAAACTGTACGCGCATTTGAATATCTTTGCTAAGAATTAAAAACAAAAACATGGTGTTAAGGACAGATTCTCCAACAATCCAGTACGTGGTTTAGCACGGTAGTTTCAAGATGAACTGACATCCACCTTTCTTCTCTAGATTCAGAGCTTGCATGAGGTGTTTACTATTTTCCCCCTCTCATCGTAGTTTGCGCGACCATTTCTATAATGTCATCCTCTTTATATCTTCTACCACACCCAACTAAGTTTCTTGATATAAGTTATTTATTCATTTTGTTATTGTCTAAATGGACATAACATCTTCTCTACATAAAATACTATTTTGTTAATATAAATTGATTTAATAACACTGTTAACAGTAGAATTTTAATTTTAATTAAGAGGGTAATGTTATAATTTAAATATCATACAGTATCATTTCTTAGCTTAAAAAATAATTGTAGGATTAAATATAACGACTAGCTATAATTATTTAGAGTTTAAATTTGAGAATAAGAACTCCGTTTCTCACTATCTCTCTCCTATGCACACAGACACTACTTTTTCTTTAAAATATGCACAGGTAAATAATTTTCATTCTGACAGCTTATAAATATTCATTTTGCTTTCTTTTCTTTTCTCCGAGCAACAATATTTTCTTATTTTTTATAATACTTTAAGAGGTCTGAATATTAAATGTTCCTAAGAAATGGATGAATCAAAATTGTAAACATGCAGGGCAGCTCTGATAATACTCTTTGTATCGACATTTTAACCAACTTCTTTCATGGTCTTAAGAAAGTAATATATATTGACCATGCTTCTTTTTTACTTTGACTATTTTTCTACTTTATGCAGAGACTATATATTTTTCTTTGTCTATTTTTTCAGTCAATGTATACGATAATATTTTTTCTTACATATGTTTTCTTTTGTTTGCCAAAAGGCAGAAAATTAATATACGTTTAAAAAAAGTCTGTGTTTCACAGCGTGTTATTTGTTTCAGAATTTAGAATGTAATAGCTTTAAATTCATAGATTTACCATATAATGTTTTTCTATTCATAGAGCTTCTTGAATGAAATATTTTTTACTGAACCCTTTATTTGTATATTTATTTTTAAATTTTAAACAATATGAAAGGGGAATTTCCTGTAGTTTCGTTTCTTTTTTGGATACATACATATATATATATATAATTACTTAACTTCTTTCTACTTTCCAAGGTCTATTTCAATTTTTCAGTGAGTATATACAGTCGGACTCCGATTTATCGAACCACTATTTAACGAATTTTTCCTCAATTAAAAAGAAGTCAAACACTTGTATTCAGTGCATAATAAACCCCGAATGAGCACATTATTTTAACAGAAAGAAATTAGATTATTTTAAAAGAAATTGTTTTATCAATTTTGATAAGAAACATTTGCAATTCCATTCAAATGACATATCTTTTTTTTTTCCGTAACAGAAAGAGACTTAAGGAAAAAAATATATATTAGAGCATTACTGAACTTTTTTTAATGAAAATAGATTAACTATACAAATAAAAGAGGTTTACCTGAATTACTCAATAAATTTTATCGCTCTCTTTTATTCTATTCAAATTAAAGAAACATTTTATAAGACAGAAATTTCGGGCATTAACCTGAACAAATTTAGTTTTGTTCATGGAACTGAAGGTTTACAATAATTTCTGAAATGTTTGAAGAAACACAAACAATAAAGAGCAGCTGAGAGATCGTAAGTAGATAAATTTCAAATAGGAGTTACAGAATGACTTATTGGGTTGTCATATGTGTTTTCCAGACTTTGAAATCATTAAGGGGGAATTAGGATTAGAAGGTACTAAGAATCACCGCAAATCAAGATGACCTGCTGCATTATTTTAATTTCAAATATCAGTAAAGGAAAGATAACTATTCAAGTCACAAAGAGTTTCCGCTGCTTCTAGTACCTTGGTTTTGAATCTTATTGTATACCTAAAGCTTAATAAGGCAGGTGATAGAAGGAGAATAATGGCCTGAGTCTTATTAACTCCAGATCACAAGACAGCCCAACTGATAGGAATCAGACAACGTCGTCTTTGTGTACCGCTTGTGTTCTTTCCATTGAAGAGTCGAGTTTCCATCTTGACATTGATTCTTGACGTATTCAGCTATGAAGCGAAACAGATCCGGTACGGTAAGCCCAGCAGAATGGAAGTGGTTCACTACAGATGTAATGTTCTTATGATATAGGCCGGGAGTATTTTGGTCGATGCAAGGAGCTACACTGTTTCAGAAAGCCATCTCGATTGCTTTGTAGTATATGGATTAGATGGATCTTAGTGCCCTGTGAGAAGTCTATTGGAAAGATAAATTATGGTAGAGCCTTTTTATGGAAGATGTCACTCGTTCACACAATGCCTGAAATTGCAGATATTCTGAGAATGGATTGTCAGAATATCTGCAGTTCAGATCTGAATCACATAGAGCAAATACACATTTATAATCTATTATTTCAAGAGCTATTGCCACTGAACAGCCCTTAACAGAACATTTTTCGAGCAAAGAAAGGCCTTGGTAGAAGGGTGGGATTTATTGTTTCATGGTCTCATAAATAGCCACGTAAATAGTATGTGAGTTTGCAGTGAGAGTTTCTATCATATCCTGTATTGAACACTTCAGAATTCTTATCTTGCTCATTGTTTATAAACTGTCATGTATAAAGAAAAAATACACTGGTGTGCAAAACTTAAGCAACAATGTAAAAATTTAGCAGATAGCCATGAAATTGCAGAAAAGGAGGTCTGGAGATCAGTAGAGGGAACACGTAAGTCAGTAGAAACGTCATGCGTATGCAAATATCAGAAACAAAACGTCAGAAGCGATGTGAGCGTACGCAAAACGCGTGATGTCGGCGCGCGCTGCTCAACAGTAGAATGAGAATGAAGGACGGAGACGAAATTCACCATTTTTCCTGCAAGTGCCAGTGAGTCAGTTCGTGAAATATGGCTAGAAGAAATCACCTGGACGACTTCACACGTGGAAGAATGATCGGAAGCTGAGGAGGGGCGTACTGTCACCAGTGTAGTTGCAGAGTTCGGAATCAACAAAAGTGTCGTTTCGGCGCTCGAAAGCGTTCCAAACCACAGGTACAGCTGTTAGAAAGGTTGGTTGGCCGCCCGAGGACGACAACTGCAGGGATGACCGATATTATCATCCTGCAGGCGAAAAAAGTTCGACAGAAGTCAGCAAGCGCCATTGTTCAGAAACTCTGTACAGCAACAGGTCGACAAGTGTAGCGGTTTACTGTGGCCAGACGCCTTCACAAAGGGGGCCTGTTCACCCGCCGTCCTGAACGCTGCCTCCCGTTGAAAGATGGCCACCGAAGCCACCGAAGCCACCGTTTACAGTGGGACAGAGAGCACAAAAACTGGACAACTGATCAATGGAGTCGTGTTCTCTTTACGGATGAGAGTCGGTTCAGTACCAGAAGCGATTCTCAACGCGTTTTGATTTGGAGAGAGATCGGGACCCGGTTTTATCCCAGTAACATCAAGGAAAGACATCGTTACGGTGGTCCTGGAGTTCTTGTCTGGGTTGGGATTATGCTGAACGGCGGAACTGAGCTTCCCATTTTCGACAGAGGGTCTGTAACCGGGGATCGCTATTGTTAGGAGGTACTTCTTCCCCATCTGCACCTTTTCCGAGGTGCAATTGGCCCAGACTTCATTTTTATGGATGACAATGCACGGCCACATCGCACTTTGCTGTTGAGGGCTGCTGGAAAGTGAAGATATCACTCGAATGGATTGGCCAGCGTGCTCCCCAGATTTAAATTCTATCGAACATGTTGGATGCTTTGGAGACGTATTGCCACACGCTCACATCATCCGAGTACAACCAACAACTCAAACAGATGTTGATTGAGGAATGGGCACTCCTACCTCAAGAAATGTTGCACCAGCTGGTTCTGAGTATGCGGAGACGGTGCAAAGCAACCATTGTAGTAAGGGGAGAACATATACCATATTAAGGAACATCTGCTTGTTGTTCTTCCTGTTGGATGGACAATCATGAGTCACGATACTATGCGTTCAATAAAGCTTGTTTTTGTTTGATTCCATACCGTATGCGTTGTATTCCTTTTTCAGCGCCGATGCTTTCGTCATCCTTTACGTACATAATACTCTCCCTCATTTCAGAATTCCATGTCTCTCAGATGATTTTTCGTGAAGTTATGGCAATAAACCCACCTGTTGCTTAAGTTTTGCACACCAGTGTAAATTCTGATTATATACCAGCAGCATTATTTTTTAATGCCATCATTTTAGTTATGTTAATAAATATATTTCCATATCAATTTTTAAATTAATTAAACATTCTTTTAAAATATTTAACTTTTTTCTTTTCAACCGGAATATTTCACAAAGAAATCAGCGTTCAATTCGATTAACACATAAAGGCTAAAAACAACAAATAATATGATTTTACATTAAAATTTTATACATATTTATGGTTATTATGACACACTGTTGTGTAACCATTTTTTTCAAATAATAATTTGCTTCTCTTTGAACATAAAACTATCCATATAAATATTCTTTGTAAACATTTTTAATCACTATATTTTATAAACTCATTGATCTTTAAATGTTAAATATATTTTCATAGACTTATTGATCTTTAAATGTTAAACATATACCATGCTTCATATTTAAATTAATTATTTAAATTAACTATTATTTACTTCTCAAGAAAACTATATTTTTCATTCTGCGTTTTCTTCTTCGGATATCAATTTTATAGAGAAAAAATAGATAATAATTGACATTTTTCTATTATATACAGTAAAATATCAAACAAAAGTTTTAATTTTATTTTAAAACTAAATTTTTATTGTGTGTGTAATTTAAAAGTGAATAATTTTCAATGCATTTATTAATGCCTAATATGTAAGTTATTTATAATTAAAGCATCTACTTATGTTTATACAAAAGAAAATTACATAAAGCTAAAATAGGACAAGTACATAAAATTAAAGTAAAAGGCACCATAAAATTATTATGATGGTTTTAAATAGTTTGACTTCTTAGATGGCTGCAATAAAAAAGATCAAAATCATCTTGAGCAAGTCTTGAGCTAATATGGAAAATTTTAAATTGAAATACTAACTCGATTGAAACTTTCGAACTTTCAAAGAAAATAAAATTGTTTAAAAAGTTTATGTTACCTATTTAAATAGTTTTGTTCGAATTCAAAATTCAATGCTTGAAACGATAATTTAAATTAGATTTTCGAAATTTATTCTTTTTGTGTAAATTGATTATTAATTTAAATGGAAATCAAAGGAGTATATTCACAAAATTTTTCGATCATCAATACAATAGTTCAATTTACATTATCAGAATAAACAATCAAATAAAAGCGGAAATGATTGAATTTATTATTAGATTTTGTTTCTATAACTTAATACATTTAGCTTTTTAATTCATTTGTCGTAAGAAATATTAAAATTACTACATTTTTGTTATCCATGTAAATATCTTTGACGTATATCATGTTCAATTCTGTAAAATCAAAACCAATACGAAATTGCGAAAATTCCCTAGCAAAATTTAATAAGCTAATTGCAAATTACTTTTAAAACCCTTTTTGCAAATCACAAAAATTGCATTAAAATGATAATTTACTTTTAAATTTCAAAACGAGTAATAAAAATGTAATGACAAATTAAGTTTAATATAAAATGTGTGTTTTAAAATTCAGAAACATCCATATGAAGGCTAAATAATGTTAGAGAATAAGATTTATAAAATTTAAGAGACGTTTATATATAGAATGGTGTTTCTCAAACTGTAGGGAGACCCCCCTCCCCTAGGGAGCGTGATAACCCTACAAAGGGGGCACGAGCATATCGAAAATAAAAGGTTTAAAAAATTAATTTACTGGAACGAATTAAACAAAAATATTTTCTGATATATAAGAAAATACACATTTACACTGATATAATTTATATATATATCATCTGCTAATAATACTTCATCAAAAATAAAAGTTTGCAATTTGATACGTTCATTAACTATCTAATCCTATAACTAAATAAAATAAATAAATAAAATTTTGTTTGATTTGCTGTAATCCCACGTTGAGAGATTTTTTTTTTACGTTTTCATTTTAAACCTAAAATATTACTCTTTCTGAAGAAAAAAAAACTAAGACAAAGAGAAAAATTCTAGGAAGATAAAAAAAATTCATCACTATTATTATTATTGAAATGCTGTACATTAACTGTAGAAATAAAAGAACGACTTATTCACTTTTCACCTAGGAAGCAGATTTGCTGATCATCGTTTGACCTTCGAACTTCTATTTCGCTTTTTTCCATGTGAAATTCTTATATGATATTTGGAAAACTCAGAGAGCACTTTGAATTAATATTTTGTGAAGATTTATTTTTATGGGTATTCTGAAACATATAAAGCATGTTGAAATACGCGTTTTACACAATTTGTTTTTAGAAATAAAATCCATATTTTTATATTGAATACACTTTTAACCCGGGAGCTGTAGCGCGGTGCTCAAAGTCAAAGAAGAGCAAAACTACAATAATTTGAACAAAATATGACGGTTTGGCTTGAAAATACCATTCCTGTAATGTTAGCGAAAAGTGTCTGTGATTTGTGTCCTTTATTAAGGTTACGCATATTAGAAACAATTTAGTTCAGTTTTAATGGATTTTTTCTCAAATTATTAAAGAAAAAATGAAAAGTCCTTACAAGGAGGAAGTATATTTCCTCTTAGCTAAATTATTCACTGGAATTGTGATTTTATCGTGTATATATATATATATATAATATATATATATATATATATACTATATATAATATATATATAACATATATATATATATATATATATATATATATATATATATATATATATATATATATATATATATATATATAAATATTCATATATATATATATATATATAATATATATAATATATATATATATATATATATATAATATATATATATATATATATATATATATAATATATATATATATATATATATATATAATATATATATATATATATATATATATAATATATATATATATATATATATATAATATATATATATATATATATATATTATATATATATAATAATATATATATACTATTAACGTTAACATTGAGTGCGCGCCTGCTTTTCGGGTTAAGACATTTTGAAGTCTTCTCGATTTAAATATTGATGCCAAATATGATGGATATGATAAAGAGCAACATAGACTAGACTCTTTTCCTAATGACATTTATACTTCTAGAAATGGATGATGGAGGAAATAAGTTTTTAATCAAATATCATTTTGCAATTTGTTCCAATTAAAAAAATTAGAGAAAAGAAAAATAACAATAATTATCCTATTACTTAAAAGTAATTTGCTTAAAATAAATATTACTTAAAAGTAACAAATACAAAATTGTATACTTTGCGTGTTAATAATTTAGATCGTATTGTAGCTTTAGTGCCAAAGCGCATTATTATTTTATAAGGGGTGCGCGATAAAAATTATGATTGAAAATTGGGTGGCCGATAGTGAAAGTTTGAGAAGCACTGGTTTAAGTGCTAATGAAATTTGAATTTTCAATTTTAAACATCTATTGCGCCAAAGCAATCTTTTAAGAATCAAGTTAGTATATTTAAACTAAAGGTAAATATTGTCTTCAATTCTACCTTTACTTAATCAAAGGAAATTTCCTTGAAACCTAGAGGTTTAATTTATTCGGATTGAAAAGTGAGTTCTCCTACAATTAAAATAGAACTGATCACAACATATCTGAAAGTATTATTCAAATGGATGAAATAAAATTGTATTTGCATTCGAAATTAGTTATGACTGAATTGCATCGATTTCTATCATGAAGAGCAATTAAGATATGAATCCTGCAAACAATAATTGTACAATAAGTTAATTTATGATAACGGAATTATCATTGTATTACTTTAAGTAGATTAAAATATTTATTAGTTGATCCTTAAGGAAATTATGTTTTTACTTACTGTTATTTTGCGTATCGTTTTTATGATTTTTCAAAATGACAATCTAAATTTCCGTTAAATTATACTAAATATCGCATTACTTGCAGATCGGTTGCAGTTTAGACTCCTCGCAACTCGTGATTAAAGATTTTAAACAGATGAGAGATCATGAAAACGTTTTGTATAGGGAGGAACTCTAACACCCTCTGTATCACCGTATAGAAGGGCATGACACACAACATGATGTCTCGTTATTTTGTTGAAACATGACTTCTCCCAGGTCTCGAAAACAGGATACAGCAATCGTACTTAACATATTATAAATGTAACTAGCTGATCTAATTTTTTGCGACATGAACAAAAGGTAATCGTGTACTGTACCTAATGACTGTCCGTACCATCATACTAGATGTTGGCTTTGTATCAAAATATCAAATGCAAGCATGCTACGTGCGTTCTATTCGGTGCTTCCAGACACGGTTAAATCTATCCTGATGCTGAACACAGAACTAGTACTTGTCTGAAAAAACAACGTAGTTCCAATCCTGCATCCAGTTTTGTAGTTGGGCATACTGCCGAAGCGACATATTTCTTTGCTGAGTGTCAAAGGAACCTGCAATAATTGTCACCATGCAGACAGTTCACTGCCAAGATGTTATTAAACTTCGACTCGGATTCTTGAAAAGGATCAATTAAGCTCACCCCTGACTCAAATTACGTTATGTGACTGTACTACTATCCTGTATACCTGACCTCACAGCATGTTTGTCCTCTCGGATGTTAGATGTGGAGGGGAGGGACGTTGATATTCTGCATGGCATTTAGTATAAGCCTCGTCATCCTCCATACTTTTCATATTCATGTGATAGTCGTTAGACTTGACCAGAGTCGATATCACGGAACGATTAACTGTACTCTCTATAGCAGTGGTTCTTAAGCTATGGTATGTGAACACCCGAAGACACGCAACTCCTTTCTGGGGGTTCGTGGACATTCGTCGTTTAGTGTTAAGATTTCACTCTTTTATAGACTCTGAAAGGCCTCGTGAAAACAGATGAAAAATATATCTATCTAGATTAGATCACTAAATGAAATCAATATAAAAACTTTACTAGAACATTTATTTCGATCAATTTCTGATACTTTTTGACACTACTTATTCATGTGAAAGAGTATTTTCACTTCTTTATCTTAAACGTCTTCGTCTAGAACGCGTAGAACCAGAATTGAGACTGCAGGTTTTAAATATTAAACCTTGTAAAACTGCACTTGTGTCAGCACTTGTAAAATAAATGCTACAGTATCTTTCTCATGAAGAAATTTTAAACAATACAGTTAAGTAAATTATTTATTTATTTGAAATTAGCGTTTTAAAGTTAGGCATTGACTGATTTCTTAAAGGAAAAAAGAATTAAAGTTTATATACGTAGTAAAGACAGTCTTAGGATTATTCAATAACCTTAGAATCACTCATGTTGGGAATAAAAAGGGGTGTTTAAAATCTAGGGGGGTCGGCAATTCCAGACTGGTACATAAAGAGGACCACGGTGATCGAAAGCTTAAGAACCGCTACTCTATAGGACTGATCTTCAACTATCTAATTCCGACACTTGCTGATAACAATTCTTATACTAGGATTAACATGATCTGCTCACTAACAATAAGCATTCAAACTCGATTTACAACTCCCTGTGTCATTTTTCTCTTATAATGAGTTTTAGATGCTGTTTATCCCTCAAGTATCTCTAGTTGGATTGGATGCTAATCATTTGCATATCCCATCATATTTTTTTCCATTTGAATTTAAGGTTTGTATCATGCCTCCTTTACGGTTTTGTAATTTTACTAATAGCACTACAGCTTCATTTCTACTTACCCAAAGAATCATTCTTATTACAATTCACGCTAAATCAGCATTTCTCAAACTGTGGGGTGCACCCCCTAGGGGGCGTGATAACTCTACAAGGGGAGGGGCATGATGATATTAAAAAGTCGTAAGCAAAAGATTATTTGAAAAAATTATTAATTTTCTGAAAGTAAACAAACAAAATACATTCTGGCATAATAAAAAATTAAATACACATTTATTTAAATATAATAAATATATAAATTTATCATACTTAGGGTGTATTTTTATAATAATTGAACAAATAAGTAAAAGAGCAAGTTTAATAATTAACAGTGACTCCATGGGCTTGTCATATATACAATTATATACAAAAATTAACACTTATCAAGATAATTTGTGCGATTTGTAATGAATCCCTTAACTGCCAAGATTAAAAGTTATACGATTCACTCCCCAATGCCAGTGTTTTTTTCACATAGCCGCGCATATGAGATGTATTGAAGGAGGGAAGGCATAAAAGACGAATAAAATCCTTCCTAGAGGATTACGTAAATCCTTCGCAAACACTGTCAAGTTTATTTTATTGCATTACAAAGCTTTCGGAGTAATTCTATGGATAGAAGTTCACAGAAAAGATCATACTTCGGAAAGACGTATATATACGTCCGTACCAATTAATACATTGGCTGACCAAGACGTTTATATACTTCGGCGGTGGGACACTTAAGAGGTTAAAGTCGTATTGTAGCTTTAGCATCAAAGCATAATATTACTGAGTTCAATACATAGTTATTGTAAGGAGAAAGAGGGGGGGGACGAAGGAAATTATGTTTGAAAATTGGGTCGCAAGAATCGAAAATTTTTGAGAAGCACTGCGCTAAATCAATATATTTATTTATTTTTACATGTTCAACCTTTTTTTTTCTAATATATTAAACATTAGCTCACACAAAGTCAAATAAATTATTTAAATACGATAAAAACTTCCATCTATGTTATTTCTGTTCGTTTGATGCACGGCGTGAATTTTTTTTTCAAGATTGCAACAATGACGGTATACTTTTATATTTTTTCTACACAAAAAAATGTTGTTGATGAAGGTCCCCTTTATGTGATTTCAAGGAAGATAATCTTAGTTTTTTTTCCCAAAAATAAGTATTCGTTCACTTCTTGTGTGGTACTTTTCTCTAAATGACATTTTAACCTCAAGAGAATTATAATGCATAGATGATATTATTTTCCAGTTGGATGAAAGATTGCTTCCAGTAATTTTGTGAGGTTCATTGCAAATTAAATAAATATTTCTATCAATGTTTCTAAAATTACAAACCATAAATATTTGCAATTTACTCGGTCAGGATTAAAAAAAAAAAAGAAACTGAGTGGCATCGAATGAGTTTAAACGGAAGAAAACACGAAATGAACTAGCTTTCGGGCTATCTAACTTGTAGAAATAAGGATTAATATTTTTTTTAATGAACAGGAAGAAATAAGAATGGATGAGTAATTGAAAATGAAAATTCAATAAATTTTTTGCCTGTTTCCCTATTAATGTTTTCCCCCCATCTTTACAAGTACGTAAGTGAAGTTTGGAAACGTACTGCATTCCCCTCAAGTTTGTCATATTACATAAGATTATGAATATGTTTTTACTTAAAACGTATTAATATGCGGTAGTTTTTATCCCCTTAAATTGTTCCAAACATAAATGGAAATTGAAGCCCAATAACTGAGTGTAGATTTGCGCTTCGCTCATCCAGGTCGGGGTTTAAATACCGAGGCTGGCCGGTCGACTCAGTTTTTTCACCCCTTCAGTGGGTCAATAAATGAGAGCAAGCTTGTTTGGGAACAAACACCGGGGGCTTCACGTCAGACTGAGCCCCTGACCGAGACATCTGCTCATACACTGCTCTGTGATGGCCAGTGGGCCCTTTGGCCCTGCGAGCTGTTGCGTCACTGAGATTAGTTTATAAATGAAAATTAAATTAACTTATAATTTGCAAAGAGCTATAAGACCTTGCAAATGAATATTATATTTAACTATGATTAAAATTTGTTAAATTCAAATATATCTTAATATAAAAAAAAAGAAAACTTTTATAATATAAAAGCCTTATACATAAGGATCAATTTCTAAATTTTACAGATTAAATTATATTTGTTGCAATCAAATGTTTTTATTGCCTGCAAGAGCATTTTATGTTAAAATAAGGTTTCAAATTCAACAAATATATTAAGATAAAATAAAACAATAATCTGAATATAAATTTAAATTTTAAAAACCGATTACTTGGAAGGTAAAAATAAAAAAAAATTAGAAAAAATAAATTAGAAACATTGTATATTTTTCAAATCCTCTGGCTTCCTTTGCAAAACAGATCTTTCCAAATGAATTTAAAAGTAAAATGTTTTTTTTTTTACTTAAAAAACTTTTTTTATAATATTTTACAAATTTTTGATCATCTATAGATGTTTTATAAATCTATGTTTAGTTTTTTCATGACAGACATTTTCTGTTAAAATGATACAGTACAATTCAATTGGAAAAAATCAAGCAAAAATATTTGAATAAAATTTTTTAGCCTTAATTGTCTGTATATTTATTGCAATCTCGTAAAATTTAAGCTTCTAAGTTAAAATGAGTTATCATAACTTTTCTAAAGTTAAATTGTGATAAATTTTATTTTCCTCTTTATCCACCTCCCAGTGGAAAATAAAAATTTTAAAATGATTTATCTCAGAAAGAAAAAAGGACTAGTTCATTTTTATATAAAATGTTAAGGCAATTTTTTCCATTGTGCCAAAATCTCTTAATATTTTTCTAAATATTTTTGTCAATACATGTAACAGAAGTTGGTATACATTTTTAAAACAAAGCAATACTCGTTTTTAAAAAAAAAAATAGTTGAATTTAGAATGTATGCATTCATTAGAATAAGCATTCATAAAAAAAAATTATTTCATGAGTATCTAATTTTGTCATAAAAACCCTATCAACTTTCGTTATACATACATTTATGTATTTCCAAATCAAATTTCATGCGTATGCGACAATTATTGTAGGAGATGTAACTATTTAAAATTACCTAATGAGTTTTAAAATTTTCATTTAAAAAATTAATTGGTTAGATTTATATGTGATATTTTGAGCAAAAACTGCATAAAAAAAATACATATATGGGAAAATTTTAAAAATTTGATAAATTAAATTAAAGTTTTTTATAAATCGAATTGGGTTTCCCCCTTAAAATAAAATTTTTACATGCTTGGGAATTTAAGAGAAAATAGAATCCCATCGATAAATTTATTTCCCTCAAAAGTCAAGGGAATTCGGGCAGTAAAATTTTCACCATCTCCTTAGAGATGAAATTCACCACCTGTTTCACGTAGCTTGGATAATAGAAAAAAGTGATTTTTTTTTAAAAAATTCAAGAAGAAATATAAAATTATGTTCTAATTCTATTTATTTCATTTTATACGTACCAAAGTGTACAAATATTTTTTTCCTTCTTGTCTTTCCCTGATTTCAATTCCCAGAATTCGAAATTGAATTGAAATTATGTATCTCAATGGAAATTTGAGGGCTCAAAATATTTTTGAAAAACTTTCATTAAATAGAAAAGAAAAGAAATACATGATAAATTCAAAACACACAAAAATGCAAATATAAGGACTAAATGTATACATGTAAACATTTGGAGGAGATAAGATAATTTGGGAAAATATTTACGATGAAAAATCTCATGTGTGAATATTAAAGTTGTGATAAGTTTCAGTATTATATTAAAAGGGAAATCAAATTTCTGTATCAGTTTTTTTTTCTGTTGAATAGAAAAAAAATATTCAAACTGTGATGTTTATATAAGACTTAGAAGAATATCAAATGAATATATTATTCCCCTTTCATTTAATAAATATATTAGCACAAATGCATTCTTGATACAAGTGGAAGTCCTTCTGAACCCTCTTCTTTGAATTTCAAAAATTTTTTTCCTGATTCAAAAGAGATTGTCTAACATTGCTAGATAAGCTTGGATTTGTTTAAAAACAATTACTTTTATTCGCATGTTCTAAAAGCCGTAATCTATGAATATGTGAGTAATAATAATTCCGTATAGCATCCTTTAATTAACTCTTTTTAATAACATTTAAATAAGCTTTTAATTTTAAGTTCAAAATTAACACCTAATATTAATCGTAATCAACCTAGTGTCAGATATCCCTTTCCCCACCCATTTGCCAATCAGAGCTCTTATTATAAAGGAGTCAGCGATCTTCACTACCAGATATAAAAAGCGAAACTTTTGGGTCACTTCCTTTTCTCAAGCTTCACCAAGTAATCGTTGCCGCTTGTTTTATTTTTTCATATTTTGTACTGATGTGCTTTTAAATTGATGCTGATCTTTAAATTTTATGTTAATCATTTTCTAAAAAGTTATTTGGGCATATTTTAATGGAAAATTTTAGTAAATTGTGATGAAACAATATATATATTGAAATAAGAAATATAAATTTAATGTTTGATATTTGAATTTTGATATTTAGTAATTGCAAATATTTTGATTTTTATTGATATTTCAATTTTTTTATTTTGATACTTTATACTGCAATTATTTTGAAACTTATTTTTGTTTTTCCATTTCAAAATGTTTATTGTTTTTTTTTTGATATTGTGTATTTTTATATATAACGCTTATTGGTGTAAGCATTTCGCCAGCCACTCAAGAAAAACGTGAACATTTTTGAACAATACATTTTGATTTTATAATGTTTTGAATTTATTATATTTTCAATATTTATGGTACCATATTTTTTCAGTTGAACAGGGATATTTGTTTTATATTTTTCTATTATCTAATTTCTGTGTTGGAGATCATTTATGTCATTACGGTAAGTGAAAATTTTAAACTAATAATTATAATTTTCATTCGAAGTTTAAATTTAATATCTCTGTAAGATACGGGTGTTGGGAAAGGCCTGGGGACACACGGGCCCTTTCGAGGGGAAATGTAATAAATCCTTTGATCCAATAACCTTTTTAAAAATATTTAAATAAGCTTTAATTCTCAAGTTCAAAACTAGCGTCCAAATCATAATCGAATCAACTGTTTTTAAACCTGTCCCCATTTAACCCACAATTACAAAGGAGTCAATTTTTCACCAGTTATAAAAGCGAAAATCTTTTGTCACTTTCATTTTGTTCCCTTTACCATGTAATGTTCAGCTTGTTTTTGGGGTTCTGTTCTCTGTTCTTTCCAAATAGCTGTGAAATACCATCTACGTCACATGTGTGTAAATAATCAGTTAAAAATAAAATTCTAAGATTTTTCCTTAGACCAGAAAATTTCAACAATCAAAATAAACCAATACCGGGCAAACGCTAAGATAACACATATATATATATATATATGTGTGTGTGTGTTGTGTGTTGTGTGTGTGTGTGTGTGTGTGTGTGTGTGTGTGTGTGTGTGTGTGTGTGTGTGTGTGTGTGTGTGTGTGTGTGTGTGTGTGTGTGTGTGTGTGTGTGTGTGTGTGTGTGTGTGTGTGTGTGTGTGTGTGTGTGTGTGTGTGTGTGTGTGTGTGTGTGTGTGTGTGTGTGTGTGTGTGTGTGTGTGTGTGTGTGTGTGTGTGTGTGTGTTGCTACTTATTAGCATTATAGAGAGAGAGAGAGACCATTGAAACTTTCATCTTATACTTCAGAAACAAATAAATACAGAGGTAAGCGTATAGAGATTGAGTATATGTTAACACCAGAGAAGTAGGGGCATACGTTTTGTAATACGCATGATAAATATGATGAAAAAAAAAGAAGAAAACTAAAGAGAAAATCTAGTAGTAATGCATATGATATTTAATTTATACCCCTGAAACAGTTGTATGTACAATAATAAAACATTTTACACCAAATTTTCCATTATGCTGCTTTAAATTGTCCCTCAAATTAAAATTTTACATTATCTTGCAAACATCTAATTTAAAATAAAATATGTGTTAAGCATTTATGATAATTCATCAATTTGATTAAAATAAGAATACATGTTCTGATAATTAGTTTACGCGTGTGTATGTGCTTAAAAATCTTCAAATATTCTATTACATTTTATTTTCTCAAATAGAAATTATAAATAATGATTTGCAGCTTTCTTGGGATTTTTTTAAAATTCCATAATGCAGTGTTTTTACAACGTTAAAGAAAATTTTCATCCAGCATCTCCCAAATTTTTATTCATTCTATTCGATGTTTCATTTTTTTCTATGGTTAGCTATAAAATTTAATGTCAGTACTTTTCCGTTTTTTTAGTTTTTTTTTTATGTGTATTTATTATTTACTTACTTTGAGTGAAAAAAATGCGAGAGAAACTTCGAAAATCTGCAACTAATAAAAAAAAGAAGTAAGAGGATCTTTTTTTTTTTTATTTTGAACATATGAGCAAACCCAAGGACATCCGTAGAACATGATTTTACATTATTTTTCCTTTGAGTGGGATAAAATTTCCTTTTTTCAACATATTTGATTCAGATAACGTTTAAAAAAAGTAAATATATTTTCATTTCTGTTGAATTTCAAAAGAACTTCTTTATATATATATATATATAACTTCTCCTATATATATATATATATATATATATATATAATTACTAAAAAATGATGAATATTTCAAAGTTTTGATCAAAACAACTTTGCTATAATGCTTTTCTTTAGAAAGAAAAAAAATTTTTTTTTTTCCTTGAAAACCAAAGAACTATCATCAGAAATAATTTTAAAAAGGAAAAATGTTAAGTGTTTTTTTCTTTGCCGTCATCTGTATTTGTTATAAAAGAAGATATCAATTTCATGTAGAACATTTCTTATCTATTATAAACACATATAAGATATGGTTTTGAATAACAACGATTGCTCATATATTGTACTGATTCTGTTTTACAATATTTACTTACATCAAAATGCAAATGCCAAAAAAAATTTCTTTTCTAGGGGAAATAAATGAAATTGAAGATTTCATTTAATTATAAGTGTTAAATAAATTTCTCTGACTATATATATTATGTTTCTCCTAATGAAGTAAAACTTCTTTAGGCACACTTGTCTTGGGGAGTAAGCTGGTGAATGCATGACGAGACCGTTACAAAAAGGGTGATATATGTGCTGATTACTGTGTTTTGGACAATTGAACAAACATTACGGAAGTTGTTTACATTTCACCCAATAACACAGTTAATAATATTATAAAGTTTTTATATAAAAGATTTATGATTTACGGTCAGTTAGACTCTGAAGAATTAAAACAAAAATATCATACGTTGCTATTAATTTTAACAGGACATTTCTATGTTAATTTCGCGTCCGAAGATGGACAACTCTTGGTAATCTTTACACAAGATCAATTAGAACTACAAATAAGTAAAGTGAATAATAACCGAAACGAGCCTACCACAAGACATGGAAAAACAATCGATGCACTTTTTTCTAGATATCTTTCTAATTTTCATTCGAAAACGTATGTATCTTATTTTTCATACCATAAGCCTATTGTCTCAGTCTTACAATCAACCACAGTAAATGCTGATGTATCCGATAGTGAAAATAATGAATAAAAATGAAAAATATATTCAAAAATATTTATTTATCGATGAAAACGCATATTAAATTAAAATATTTGTAGAAAATTAATATATGTAAATGAAAATACATGTATATATTATACATATATACATATATAAACATATATATATATATATATATACAGATGGAGCTAAAGAAGTTTTACTTCAGTCGTGTTGTCTAAAGCACACTCGTTTTTTATATATGAACATATCTTATATCTCAGTGCCAAAAACTATTTTTCATTTGTCAGATTTATACGACTTTCATCAATGAAGAAAAAGTACGGAACTCTCTATTCATGCGATTTTCGGTTTTTTCCCCTTACACCAATTTAAACATATCAGAAAATGTTTGTGGCTTGGTCTCGCCAGATGGCAGATAAATAAGTAAATCTTCGCAGATGTATGTCCATTTTAAACCTTTTCCGGCCGTTTGCACCGAGAAATTTTTATCTGGTATGTTCCAATCTCTTTAATCTGCAGAACAAATATTATATCCTTGTCATTGCTTTCAAAGATCGTTCATCGTTAAGATGCTAAAGTTATTCATGTGAGAAAGGTTTCAAATCACATGATAAATTTTTTGTAAATTTCCCAAAATTTTTGGAACGTACTTGTTAAACAACGCTCCACTTCAATTATTTATGTCAGATGATAAGGGACCGATAACAAATTTAAATTTAGTTTTTTTTTTAAATTGTTTGTGCTGCACTCGTCATTTAAGCTTTTGGGGGGAAATCATTACCCCCAAAAACAAATTTCTGACATGATATGCATTTTTGTTTTGCATCTTCTCATAATCTACTGTCCAAAAAAATCTTCCCTGGGTTTCAGGGTTTGTGAGAAAATTAACTCCCCCTTAAAATTTTTGGGACTTTTTTGATTCGGAAAGCATACCCAAATTTTCCAGATGTTCAACAGTATGGGGTTCCTTCGATGTATTGATTATACATCTCCATCTTCGTCTGTCCTTTTCATAGCACTCAGCTAAAGGGCGTGTTTAAAAATAGAAGGTGTAGCCCCTCCCCCCCGAAAAAAAACGCCCAATTCTACCAGCTGAGAGGATGTGACGAGCATGTTTGATGCATGTCAAAAAAACCCAAAAATTTCTTTCATTAGTCGATCATGAAAAGGTAAAACTATTTTGATTTGAGATTATTCTTAGCTGAACAATACGCTACCCAAATCTGTAACCAATGATTTATTTTTTGGGAAAATATTTACGGTATAAAGTATAAGAAAATTCTAAATGAAACTATAATGTAAAAAAAATGCAGTCACATTTTCTTACGCATTATTATGTTGATTTTGATGTCAAATCCCAAATATCTACATAAAAGAAAACAACTGTATTTTTTATATTTTTATGCATTATATATCGTAAAAAAGACTATAATATTCCATCATTCTCTTTTTTAATTTTTGGCGATGTTTAGTGAAACCCAAAATGAGGAATTTCCAAAAATGGCCCTTTTTTTCTAAACATTGCTATAATTTTTTTTTTTTTGGGGAAATTAGCATTTAAAAATTTATATATTAAAAACAAAAAAAAAAATTTCCCTTATATTGCAAATTTTTTAATTTTTTAATATTGGTAAACTGAATCAATTAAATATTTAAAAAAAAACAATTTTTTTTTTTTAAAAAAATTTCCCCCTAAATATTGTTTTAACAAAAAATGAATATGCACAGGGGTATGATAAAACGATACCAAAATAAAATTAAAAGATAAATTTTTTAAAAGACCAATACGATTAACTCTTTTTAAAATGGGGCATCCGTTCGTGTTGTTTATTTGTTTTATAACAGCAAAAGGCTGTGGTAATGCATGAAATAAAAATTAAAAATAAATTTTAAAGAAAGACAAATAATCTTTTTTCTTTTCCCCCATTTTAGAATCTTTTCATAAATTTTTCCTAAGAGGTTTTCCCAAATGAACGATGAAATCTTTTTTTAAAACTTGTAAACTTTTTTTTTTCCTTCAAAATTTTGTATAGTCAAAAACCCGGCTATGCGAAAAAAAAAAAGCATTTACCCGTAAAAACACCCACATTTTACCCTTTTTAAAACTAAATGTGTAATTTTTTTAATTAAATGAATACTATTTAATCTTGGGGGGTTAAAAGGTCATTTGTAGATTTAAAAGTTTGACAATTTTATGCTTAAAAAGTAAAAAAAAAATTTTTCCCCTTTTAAGCTACATTTTTTTTTTCTATAGTTTTTTTTAATTTAGAAGTACTTTTTTTAATATGCTTTTTTTAAATTTTTTTTTTTGAAAATTTACATTTTTTTTAAAAATTTTTGTGGGGTTTTCCCTTTAAAAAATTTTCTTTTATCAAAAATTTTTTTTTCAAAAGGAATAAAACCCTTTTAATTTTTAAAAATTCTCAACAGCTAAACCCGATCATATCTCATTTATTTATTTTATGGGTTTGACTTAAAAATTTTTGAAACATGTTTTTTAAACCCCAATTAAAAAAAAAATATTACGTTTTATCTTAATCAGCTTATAAAAATTTTTCCCAAAAATATGCTCTCCTAAACCCACACATATGTGTATGGGGTGCATTTGAACGGGATGCCCCTAAACTAAAATAGTGTTAAGGGTTTTTTCCGAAAAAAAATTTAAAACCCGGGTACAATTTTCGTGGGGGGAGAATTCCTTGAGTCACTAGAGTGCGTTTTTTATATGCCCGAAAAGTCCCCCAAATTTTGGGGTCTTTAAATAAACAACCGAACTCACTAAAAGGGAAAAACAATTCTTCTGAGTGCTTTTCCCAAAATACTGAAAAGTTTTAAAATTTCAAAAAAATTTTCGACCTTTCTATTTGGTAAGGGGGATTTTTTAAAAATATACATCAAAGAAAAAAATCATTATGAACTCCTATTTGAAAAAGTATTGTATTAACTTTGGACAGCAAAGCCAGCAAAACCTTTAAAACATTTTTGCAACAAGTTAAAGTAGATGACTGGAGACACGTTGTACAAAAAATTTAAGCTTCGGTCACGCTAAGATATTTCCTTTTTGGAAGAATTTTTGTTTCCCCGGGCGAACTTCTAAAAAACCCAAATGTTCTCAAACAGATTATGATCTAGCAAATTAGATAACTAGGACATTAATGGTAATAAAAAATTAAGCCATCGAACTACTCAAACACAATTCGAACTTGCTTATTTGGAAGATTCCATTTCCATTTAGTGAAACACCCCATGTAATGGTGCAACTCTCTGATCCAAAAATTTATTCTCAGACAGTCTGCAGTTTTCTGTCCTTTTCCCCGCAAAAAAAGGGGAAAACCCAAAATTTTGTGTGTGAGCTTTCCCGGAAACATAATACTCCCCACCCCAGCTTGAAAAACTGCTGTTCAGGGGTGAGTCCCTGCTCGTTTGGAAGACGATGTAAACGGGATATTACCCATTGACAGAGATGGATGAGAAAAAAATTTCATTCACCCGGGCGGCAATTCCCCTTTTAAAATAGTATAATTTAAATTTTTTAGGCCCATTGGGACGAAGTTGACAATGTTTGGTCAACAGGGGGAAACAAAGATCCGAGGGGTTTTCTGGTGCCTATTTTAACTGGGGCGTTCGGGAAAAATTTTCATGAAATTGCATTGATTGGCCCGTCAGCTGACCCCCCGTATTGCCCCGGTTTTGTTTTTACTAAGGGGAAAATTTTTAAACCTTTTCTTTGATTTGTGGACACCCGACACCCTTTTTAACTGGGCCCCCGTCTTTTTAATTTTATATAAATAGAAAAAGGGCGTTTAAACCCCTTTTCCTTTGCGCTTTTTTGGGACATTGGGTTTTCCGGGTCTTTGGGCATAACAATCAACCTTATAAAATCAGCATAGATAAAAGCAGTTTTTTTCCCATCATTCGAAAAAAAAAAGCGCAAAAATTTTTCCCCTTCCTTTTTAGAAAAGGGGTTAAAAAATTTTTCCCTTTAAACCCCCGTGCCCTGGACATCCGGATAAATTTCAGAAAACCAGGGGTTTTTTAATTTTTTTCTTTTATATTTTCCAAAGTAATGCCAATTTCCCCGGATTGAAAGGATATATATTTCCAGTAATTTTCAAAATTTTTTTGTGTTGGTAATTTTTTAATTTTAATAATGAATTCGAAGCTTTATCCATTGTACCCAAAGGTTTTTCCCAACATTATAAACATAAGGGAGGAAAGTTCACTACTCAAAACGATTGATTTAAATTTAAAAAAAGGGCAATAAAAAAGAATACGGTTCGTAAAAGATAGCACATTAGGGGGGGAATTCATGCAAATTAAACGCAAAAAAATAAAACCCCTTCTGAATAAATTTACAAATCTTTACTTACAGAAAACGATCAAATTCATGTACCCGAGAAACAATATAAAAACTTTGGGGGACGTAAAAAAGGTTTTGGGAAAAATTTTTGAAATTTCCCAACTTCTTTTTGACTGTTAAAATGATTGTGGCTGGGCATTAGTACAGCGGGCCAAAAATTGGGATGGATACCATACCAGAAGCTAATGCATTTTGGGGGGGTTTCCCCCGGATTTCGAACCATATGCGTATCGTGAAATTCCCCTTTTAAATGGCGAATAAAAAAAATTTAAACAAATGAGGGAAACCCAAAATGGAAATCCGGCGTCATAAATGCAAAAAATTCTAAAAGTAGATTGGAAATAAAAATTTACCATGGGAAAGGGAAAGATTTTCCCACCCCCATATTGTCGAAAACCCAAATTTATACTTTGGGTCCCTGGTGTCAAAATTAAGATATCTTGATATTTTGTTGAATTTAATAAAAAAATTTAAAAAAATGAAAAATTTTGCTTCGAAAAAAAAGCATATTTTTGTGAATACGTAAGCGTGTACGTTTATGTTGGTAGGGCTTAGTCGACTAAAAAGGATTTATAAACACGGGGTTCCCAAAATTTTTTTGTATTTCTTTCCCCAGCACACCTCACCGAATTTTTTACCCTTTTTTCACCCTTCTTTAAATTAAAAATAAAACAGTAAAATGGAAAACCCCTTAGAAGATGAGGGAATGGGGAAAGGGGGAGAATTGGGCTAAAAAACAGGTCGGTCCAAATCCAATTTTTTAAAAAATTTCGGGAAGCCCAGCACCATGTTTCATTTAGGCGGTTTTGGGGGAGGATCATTCGGGGAAGAATGTGACAAGATCATCCATGAGCCATGATGCCCAAAAAAATATCGAATTTGAAAATTATAGAGGGGCTAACGGGGATGCTATAACTTCTAAAATTTTTTTGTATGTGGCCACGGGGCCCCAAAGTTTCATGGATGGCTTTTTCCCAAAGAAGCCCCCCCATGAAAAAAGGGGCTGATTTTTTAAGAAGACCTGTTATTTGCATCTCTATCAGTTGTGTGAACTGAGGAGTCCTTTTTAAAGAGCCCCAAGAATTTTTGAGTAAGTATGGATTATTGGGTGACTCCCCTTCCTTTTCAAATAAAAGGGGGAATCCCACCCCCCTTTGGGTTCTGAGAAAAAAAATCTTTTAAATAGAGGGGTTTCAGGGTTTTGGGGGCCTCATTTCCCGGAGGGGGCCAAACAATCCTTTGAAAAGGGTACTGTGACTGCTGGGGGAGGTATAGGAGCCCTATGTTGGCCCTTTAAAGGGGGTCCCGTTCTTTTTTATTTTAATAGACGACAACCATGGAAATTTTTATAAAAAATTTGAAAAATTTCAAAAAAAGTGGGGATCCCCTTTGGGGGTTTTTTTGGATTTTTCCGGGGCCTTATCCATAAAAAAAATTTGTAGCCTCTTTTTGGAGGGGGGAAATTTTGAAGGTCGCCATTTCTGAAAAATTCCAAATTTGAAAGGGTTTTCAAAAATGAAGGGTTAAAATTTGCTACTTATTTTAAAATTCCCCCCCTTTACCCAAAAAATTACGGTGTGAAGCCTGTTTATCTGAAAAGGGGGGTAAAATTATCCTTCGTTTTTTTTCCTTTGCTTTTTTTTCCAATTTCTGTTTATATTTTCCACCGGGCTTTGGTGATCTTTTCCCTTTCCCTTTTAAAACCTTAAAAACGGTTTTTTTTGATTATATCATCCCTATGTACCCCCAAATTTTTTCTCGGGGGGTTCTAGAGATAACGACCACCTCGGAAATTCTCTTATTTTTTAAAACCCCAAAGGTGTATACAACCCATATACCGTACCCATATCTCTTTAAACCTTTTTGGGATGTTTGGGGGTTATTTTGGGGTTTTTGGTTTTTGTAAAAACACCACTGGTTTTAAAATTTTGGAAAAATTAAGGGGAAAAGGGGGCCGTGGGGTTTTTGGAAGGGCGAAGTAGAGCATCACCATAAATAAACATTCTACTCCCCTAAAAATTTAAATTGTAAAAAAAAATTTTTGTTTCTTTTTTTTATTTTTTTATTTTAAAACATAAAAATTCCCCATCTTACGTTTTTTAATTTTAAAATTTTCTTATAAAAACCCCCAAATTAGGATCAGGGGATAAATTTCATTTAAAATAAGACTAAAGGGGAAAAGGGTTTATAAAACCCAATTTAAATTTTTGCAAATGGTCTATAAAAAAAGGGAATAAGAAGGGAGAATTTTCTTAAAATTTTTTAAAATACAGTAAATATATAAATGATGAAATTTCCAAACCTAAAAAAAGAAAGAAAAACCCTTAAATATTTATATCCCGTTCTTTTCTATTGATTTATAAAATAATATATATAAATTTATATATTTTAAAAATATTATAATATATATATATATATATATAATATATAATAAATATATATATATATATATATATATATAAAATATATATATATATATATATATATATATATATTTTTTTTATTTGGTTGGTATTTGACGGAATTTTTTTTTGGTATGGTTCCGATTTGAACCAAATAAAATTTTTCACACACAAAATAAAGAACCTTTTTTAAAGCTTTTTTTAAAATTTTTAAAACATTAATTTTTTTAAAACAAAAAAAAAGTTTTGATTTTTTAATTTTTTATTAAAAGCTTAAAATTTAATTTTAATATATATAAAAGGCCCTAATATTTTAAAGAATAAAATATTAAGATATTTAAAAGTATTCTAAAAATATTTTTAAAAAAAACATATTATGATGATGGGTTTTCTTTAAAATTTCTAGATAAAAAAAAAAATTTTAAAAAATTTTAATTTCCCTTTAATGTAAAATTTTATTTTTTATATTAAAACAAAAATTTTTGTTAAATAATTGTAAAAAGTTTAAATTTTAATTTTTTAAAATAAAAAATTTTAATCGTTTTTTTGATAATAACTTTTTGGGAAAAAATTAAAATTTAAAAATTTTAAATATATATATAAATATGGAAATAACTAAAAATATAAAATAGCTATTAACCCAAATTAATGCGTCAAAATAGGGAAATATTAAAACTATTTTAATAACAAAATTTTTTTGGTTTTTGGAACCCAAATTGGGTTTAAAAAAGTTTTGGGCTAAACCTTACCTTTAATTTGTTTTAATACTGGAAAAGGGAAAAAATAAAAAAAATTTTTAAAAAATTTCCCCTTTAAATTTTTTAAACATTTTTTTGTTGTATATTTTGTGGGCTTTTTTTATTTTCTATAAAAAATTTTTATCCCAAAATTTTTTGGTTTTAAATTTTTAAAAATAAAGGCTTTATTTATTCTGTCATAATTTAAATTTTCTTTTTCGGTACTGTTTTTTCTCTTCTAGTATTTGGCGGGGAAACTAAAATGTATTCATACTCCCAAAAAAACCCTTTTTAAATTTTTTGCATCGGACTTTTTTTAAAATATACTAAATAAAAAACTTTTTAAGGTATAAAATTTTTCGTTTTATTTTTAAAGGTATATAAATATATTTTTTATAATTTTAAAATTTCCCAATAATTTTTTTCCCTTTTTTCCTTTTTAAAAGGGGACCATTTGATGGAAAATTTGCCCTAAAATTTTTTTCCTGTAAATTTTAAAATTTTCCAAGGCAAGGTTTTTTTGTTATACTACTGACTAATATTTTATACCCCGATGGGTTTACTTTTTATTTTATAATTATTTTTTTATTTTGGGGTTATATATAATATATATACTGACGGGAAAATTTATTATTTTAACCCAAAAAGGGAACCGTTTTTAATATCTCATCAAAAAAAGCAAAAAAAACATTTTTTTTTTAAAAATTAAGTTTTGTTTATTTTCCTTTAAGGGTTTTGGGGTTTTTATTTTTCCGGTTTTGAAATGGGTTTTTTTTTAAAATTCGTATAAAAGTTTTTAAAAAAATTATTTTGAACCGAAAGGGTTTAAAAAGATTTGAATTTCTGTAATATTTTTTTGGGGGAAAAAATTATATATTTTTTTAAAAAATTTCTGGAAAATGGAAAATTTAATAATTCTCCCTTTGAAATCAAAATTTAAAAAAAATTTTTTAAAGTTTAGAAAAATGGGGTTTTTAAAAATATATGACCATCGGGAAAATAAAAATTTTTTCTTTGTTTGGAAAAAAAAGTTCCCTTACTTATTTTTCCTTTTTTCCCCTTTTAAATACTTTTAAAATTAAATTTTAAAACCAAAAAAAATCTTTAAAAGGGTTTTTTACTTTTAAAAAATTTTTTTTTAAATTTTTTGTGTAAAAAATTTTTACCATTTTAAAATTTCCAAATTTGTTTTTAATTTTTCGATTTTCCCGTAAAAATGTTAAATTATTTTAAAAATCGAAAAACGGGGTTTAAAAGAAACATAATGAAATCCTTTTTTATCACTCTACATTAAATCATGTTAACGCTTGTAATTTTAACTGTGTATGAAAAATACTTTAATTTTATGAGTAAAGATATTAGAAAACTACTTTTTTCAAAAATAAAATTTTTTATATTTTATAATATTTTATTGGGTTCCTTTTAAATTTGATTAATACCAAACCAACTCCCAAAGAAAATTTTCAGGGAAATGCATTAAACCCTTTATTTTTATCATTTCACCTTTTCAATTAAAATTCATTAACTAAATTATTTTATTAAAAACCATAAAAAACCCCCTTAGTTTTGGGAATTTTTCTCTGTTCGTTTATATAAAAATAATTTGGGGTTTCCCCTGAATAAAAACTTTTTAAATTTTTTGAGTTAGTGAGGGGGATATTAAAAACGACGTTCCCCGCTACTTGAGGTCTTTTTTGGGGAGGGACCTTTGTAATTTTTGAACCAATGGTCAAAAAAGGGGGGACGACACCTGAACTAAAACCCCCTTTCTAACTACCACCCCATCAACGGGGGCCCTTTAGCCCCGACTTTAACGTTCATCGCTTTGTACTGGGGTCGAACTCGTGAAAAAACCAGGCATAATGCTATACATTGACCAATTTTTCCTGCCTTTCTTTTCCAAATTTCTTTCCCGGGAACTGAAAAATTTTACTTTTTAAAATTTATTAAATAAGTTTTTTAAAAAATTTTTCGTATAATGCGATAACCATAAATTATATATATATAATAGTATAAACTGTGTAATAAATATTTCAAAATTTTTTAAGATTTAAACACTTGAAATTTTTTTAACCCCTTTTCCTGATGTTTTATTTTATTTCAAAACATATCACTCTATAACACACCAAGGGTATATAATGAAACATAAGACAATATGGCTTATTCTAGATTTTTTTAAAATGGATCTGTGCAAGCTTTCCCCGTAAATCGTAATAAAAAAAAATTTTTTGAAAAAGCCGGTTTTTTTTTTAAGAACTTTGGGTAGTAAATTTAATTTTTTTAAAAAAATTGTCCCAAAAATTTTTTTTAAATACACAGAATAATTACACTTTTTTACAATCAACGCAAAATTGGGAAAGGAAAAAAAATAACGGAATATTTTAAGGTTCAGGAATGAATATAAAAAGTTACTTTTTTAAAGCTGAGTAAATTATAAAAAAAAAAAAAAATTAGAAAAGGTTTTATAAATAAAAAAAGCACATCTTTTTATATATTACCCAATTTTCCCAAAATTATCTTTAAACAATAGTTAACTTCAGTCTTAATATTTAAAAAATGAGAATAGAGAAAAAATCTTTTAAAAACAGCCCCCGAAAAAAATTTTTTTAAAAAAATTCATATTATTTGCAAAAATTATTAAATTGAAAATAAAAAAATTTTGGGAAAAAAAAAATATTACATCAATTTTTAAAAACAACCAAGTAAGGTTAAATGAATGAAAAAACATTTTTTTGTTATTATTGAGTATGAATTTTTTTTTGGGGTTTTTTTTTACTTTTGTGTTTTTTTTTGTTTATATTTAACTTTTTAATTGTTTTTTTTTTTAATCTACTGATATTAAAAGTTTATGTTGCCCCTTTTTGAGAAAAAATTAGTGTTGTTTTAAATAAACCAAAAAATACTCTTAAGTTTATATAGCACAGAAAAGCTGAGATTTATTGCATCATAAAACAACAACAAAAAATTATTCTAATGGAATAATATTTTCCCCCCTCTTTTAAAAAATTTTTTAAATTTTTTGAAGAAATGGAGAATTTCAATGTTTATTGTTAATTTCTCATTCGTTTAATTTACAGTGCAAATCTTTACAAGGGATCATATGTATATATGGGGAAGTGTGTGTGTGTGTGCTGAGAGAGGAAAAGAAAAAAAGTTTTAATTTTTGGGAAAGGGAAAAATAAATTTCTTAAAAATTTCCAGAAAAAAGCAATATTTTTTTCAATTTTTTAAAATTTTAAAAATGTAAAAGAGACTTATTTTAATACCTTTAAAAAATTTTAAGGGTTAAATTCAACTTCAAAGACTTTTTAAAACAAATTTTAACATTATAAAATAAACTCATTATAAATTTTTTAATATTTGGGGTTTATATCCCAAATTTCTTAAGCTTCTATTTTTAGACAGTCACTTAAATTAGTTTTCTTAAAAGTTTAGGGGATAATAAAAACTAATTTTCAATGATTCTCATTTTTCCTTTTTTTTTTTTTTGTTCCCCAAAAAAAAATTTTTTTTTAACTTCAAGCTTTTTGACGTTTAATGTGTGATATGATTTTTTTTATAAATATTTAACTCTCTGGCGCTTTCCTCTTTATTAAATAAAATAACCACCTCCCTTAATTAAAACCCCCTGAAAAAAACTTTTCTTTTTTAATAGAGGGGTGGGATTGGGTATCTTTACTATTCAGGCCCAGTCCATTCCCCCGTGTAACGTCGTGGCAAATTTTCCTTCCTAAGAAAATTTTTTTAAACCCTACTTTAATAAAATAGTATTTATTAGGGTTCCAAAAAAAACCCTTAAAAGGCCAAAAACCGGGCGGGCAGTCGTTATCCCCCAAAGGGCAGTCCATAGCTTTTTTGGGCCCCAGTTTACTCCAGGGCTCCCATCTCTCCAAATTTTCTCTCCGTCCCCAAATCGCTTCAGGTTTTTTCTTCTCCCGTTTCTCCTCTCTCTCGTCCGTTTCTCTCCCTTCGTCCAAATTCACCCCCTTTTAAACACCAGGGGGGGGCCCACCACGCCCCCTCGTTCTCCTCATTGGCGGTCAAAAAAAAAGGGTCTCCCCTCGTCTTCCTTTTTGGCGGTCAAAAAAGGTCTGCCCTCGTTAGGGGGTCACCTGGTCCCCTTTTTTCGCGGAAAACAGAACACATTCCCATCCGCTGGAATCCAAGGGCGCCATAACTCACATCTATTCATCTCACCCCTGGGTTCAAACCCCATTTTAAGCCCCGATTTATTCAAAATTTTTTAAAGGAATGCCTATTGAAACTGCATTCCCCTTGAAATTCCCGACCAGATGTCTGCGCTGGTCCGAGGCCAGTTAACAAACAATGACCCCCTACCTGACCTGTCATCCCAAAATCTGTTTTGGGATGGGTGGATGGGGGATTTCAGATAATTGGCAGGGTGGGGGTTTACATCAATTTAAGCGTCACACCAGGAGCAGTATCAACCTGTTCAGAAAATTTAAAATTTTACGCAAATGGACGCTATCGTTTTCGATCGTGAAAACCACAACGGGCCGGGTCGAACCCGCAAACTTTTGTGCAAAAAGGGCCCGCGACAAAAAAAACCATCACCGCCAAAAAGCTGAAAAGGTGGAAAAGGTAATACTCTTAATTTTCCGATAACTTTTTTTCCAGTAAAGAGCTGGCATGCCAAGGAATCTGATGTCTTTCAGAACAAAATGCCTCCCTTTTAAACTCTTTTTAGGGGTAGTTCTTTCATATAATTCTCAGTAAAACCAGTTGCCATTAATGGATTTTTGAAATAGTTAAAGAACGAGATGAGAAGGAAAACATGTTGCTTTCAGGAAATTTTCGAGGTTTTTTACTTATTATGTACAAGTGAAAGTGGAGATGAATAATCCATACAGTTTTACTGTCCTTAACTTTACAACAGATTTGCACGTACATTCGAGTTTCTGATTTCCCGGGAATTTTCGGGAAACCGGAAATTTATTTGCCATTCCCGCGGTTCCCGATAATACATCGAAATTTCAAAAAATTTGAAATAATGTTATTTTTAATTTATGTTAATGGTAATTATATAAGATAAGGATACATGTAAATCCCAAAAATTATATCCTTTATGCATTCGGCCAAAATTTCAAAAATATAAAATATTTTAATTATTCCTTTCAGAGTGTGATTTGAGAAAACACAAATAATATATTTCTATTAATCAGCCTAGCTCTTAGCTTTGTTATGAATAACCCTGCTGCAAAAATGCTCTCTCAACTTCAGCTGATGTCTAAGGTAATGTTTTCGTAGCCTTACCCAGTTTCATGTTTAAATAGCAATTTTTAGTTATTTTTTATCATTCTGGATCAATCATTTTTCTAATGTTGCTACTAAGAGATAAATATTATATTAAATACATTTGCCTCTGAAATTCTGTACATCTTACATGCTTATGCTATAATTACTTTTAAAATCTCGCTTCATAAAATCAACATACTTGTCAGAGATTCTTCAAAATTCACTTATTCAAGCAACATCAATAAAATTCACCTTAAAATGAAAAACAACAAGAATGACCCCAAATAATCACCAATCACCCCCACCAAAAGTCAGCGTACACTTACAAAATAGAGCTTTTAAATGCCTCTTTATTGAAAAAACATTGCACTAAATTGTGTGTGTATTTCTTTCAATATAATTATAAGCTTCTTTTAAGATTTATTTAGAAATTCAGATTTGAAAGATTGTGTGATTCCATGGCAGGTAACAGAAAAGAGATTGATATATTATTGAAAGAAAAATCATCATTGATCTTAAACGGGGACATTTTTTTTAAGCAAATGCTTTTAGGGACTATTAATAGGAAACATTCATTGATTTAAAAGTGTTCATAAACTGCAAATCAACTAAAATTTTACGAGTCTGTTATCTTGACCACTCTGCGTTTCAAGATAAAAAATATAGAAGAATAATCATACTCTGCGTATGTGTGGTATACAGAACACTAAGCAAACTTAAAAATATGCGGGTCGCCTAGCGTATGGTGGCTATGACCCTCGGCTTGTAACCGATTTGTTAGGGCTCGAATCCCGAGTAAGACATGGCTGTAGCTTCTTCGGGAAAGAAGACGGTCTTTCGCCTGAAATGGATTCCCCTCTCGAAGGGAAAGCAGCGCACCCTTTCTTGTTATATGCTGGGATCATCATCTGTAATAAAAGTGTGTATGTTCTTCTATTTGTATTGTATGCTTTTTTTCTTCTCTTTATATTTCATATGCTCCACAGGATAGTAATCACACAACATCAACAAAAACATGACTAGTTGGAAAAATTTGCACATCAGTTAAACCTTAACAAATAATAAATTCTCAACGAGTGAGCATTTTTTGACACATTTCTATTTTTCAAAGAAAGAAAAATTACTTTTCTTTAACTCAACAACATTTGAGAAGAAATCTTAACCTTGAAATCAGGAAAGGATTCACATTTTTTATGTCGATAGATTTTTTCGATTTAAAACCTCAAATTTCCCTTCACATTACTGCGTTTTATTTCATCAGGACTCAGAAGGAGATAAATGTGATTTTTCCTAACTTTCAATCAGTTCTTCAACTTTCCTTCTAGTGATATAGAATGAATTTTTCTTCTTTTCTTTTTTTCCCAAAATTTAACTTTCTTTTTACCGC